>JANAVB010013400.1:8879829-8887329 GCA_029216955.1 Iris pallida
ATCGCCTTCTTCGAGGGTGCTACATACCCCAAAGCCATATCCAGCGCCAACCTCATCCACATCCCGAAAAAAGATAACCCGGAGTCCTTTCGGAATTATAGCCCCATCAGCCTTTGCACTTTCACCAACAAAATCATCTCCAAAATTATCGCATCTAGGATGGCAGGAATTTTACCCAAGATAATCTCTGAGGAACAAAGCGGCTTTATGCAAGGGAGAAACATCCAGGACAATATTATGCTGGCCCAAGTGTTAATCACCTGCATGAAGTTCCCAGCTAGAGGGGGCAACGTCACCGTTAAGATAGACATAAAAAAACCTACGACAGACTGGATTGGCAATTCATGATCTGGGTCTTTAGAGCTTTCGAATTCTCGGAAGCTTGGACCAATACCGTGTGGAGATCCATCAGCAACTCATGGTTCTCCATGGTTATCAACGACCAGGCCGGTAGATTCTTCAAATCCAGTCAAGGCGTTAGACAGGGCGACCCCCTATCCTCCACCGTCTTTATCATTGCCGCGAATTCCTCGAGTAGAAACCTCAAAAATATGGTTAGAAACTCTGAACTTCCAACACTATCACACTTTCAATGGCTGTCCTACTATCACCCATATGGCATTCGCAGACGATTTACTTACCTTCTCCTCTGGGGACGTTGGAGCGGTCGAAGTAGTCCACAACACTCTGCAGAGGTACTCCAGATGTTCGGGTCAGAAGATCAATCCTTCCAAGAGCTTTATCTATGCCCACCATAACATCAAAAGAGAGCATGCTACCAACCTCTCCAACTTAACATCATTCTCAGTTGCCCAACCCCCGTTCAACTACCTCGGTTGTCCCCTGGTGTATGGGAAATCTAATACTCGCATCTTTGAGAACCTGAAAGCTATAATCAGGAAGAAACTTGAAGGGTGGCATAATGCCACTTTGTCCCCGAGAGGAAAGATGATCATAATCAATCATGTGCTCGCATCCATCCCAATCCACACTCTGGCTATGTGCTCCCCGCCTAAGAAGGTTCTTGATTCAATCGAACAGATCTTCTGTAACTTCATTTGGGGGCATTATAATGGTCAAGACAAGCACCACTGGGCTAGCTGGAAATCTATGGCTCGACCTCCCGAGGTCGAAGGTCTGGGATTTACCAAGCTAATCCACATTGTTAATTATTTCTCTATGAAATTGTGGTGAAAACTCCGCACGAGCAAGAACTTATGGACCAGATTTATGAAGGAAAGGTACTTCAAATAAATTCACCCAACACTGGCCATATCCAACAACAGATCTTCGGCGGCTTGGCATCGCATCCTAGTCGATCGCGACCTCGCTGAGCCCGCAATGAGACTCATACTAGGAGCCGGCGAGTCGGACCCATTCCTGGAGTGATGGACAGGGGACAGCTTAATCCCTAGTCTTTTGGAGACCCCGAGAAATAGCAGAATCAGAGACTTGTGGAACTACTCTACTAACAACAGGAACTGGAACAAAATTCGAGAATAGGCCAGTGATGAAGTGGTGGACAGCATCCGCCAGATCGAAATTACCATAGGCAGTGACGACGATGCGCTTAGATGGACGCTCGAAGGTTCTGGGGCATTCTCGGTGAGGTCGACGAGGAATTCTATCCTCGGGACAGGTCAGCCGCATCACCCCATTGCGCACTATTGGCAGAGTTGTATCCCCAAGAAGTGGTCTATTCTCATGTGGAGAGCAATTAACAAGAGACTGTCCACCAACGACATCCTCAACATAATTGGGATTAGTCTTGCGTCTGCCTGCAATTGCTGCCCTGATCGTCAGATGGAGACCATTGACCACATCTTTTGTCAAAGAACCCTGCCAGGCAATTCTTGAAGGACCCTCAATCAGCTCTACAGTATTGGGCCGGGCGGTGGACGCTTCCATGATCTGACGGGCACCTGGGGTGCCTCCCACGACCACCAGATCGTCGCAGCGGCTGCCACGTTGGTGTTATAGAAAAATTGCAACAAGGCGAGATACGAAGGCCACCAATACTCAGCCGATCAGATCATCCGGGAAGTCTTCCGTCAGTGTCGAAAGTGGAGCAACCATTGCTCCCACATTCCGAGTTCATTTTGGTCCTCTTTCCTCCCTTATCTCTTGCTGGTGGAGGTCCTTCCATCCTTCTTCGTTCCCTTTTGGTGGTATACTTGTATAGGCTTTGTTATTTTGTGTCTTGTATACTTAGCCAGGCTTCGGCATTTTGAGCCTTTTTAATAAAAGGAGACGGGTTTTATTAATATTTTTTTAAATATATATTTTTATTTTTATTAATATATATATATATATATATATATATATATATATATATATATATATATATATACACACATATATATAGATATACACTTTAAATTCCTATATATATATATATATATATATATATATTTTTTTTTATATATATATATTTTTTATATATATATATTTTATATATATATATATATATATATATATATATATATATATATATATATATAAATATATATATATATATATATATATATATATATATATATATATATATATATATACACACAATTAATAGCAATATTAATAATAACAATAATAAAATACTTAATATGCAATATTAAATATTCTACTATAGAATTTATCGCTCGACTATAAAATGGACTGCCAATACGTACATATACACATCAGCCTACCTACGTGGACGTTTTTGGTCTCACTATATGCCTGCTTGGGCTTGAGCTTAGTTCGTGTCCAGTTCGGACTAAATTTACACAACCGTGCCTCCTAAAATTATAATCATAATTAATACATAATTAATTAATTAAGTCGCACTTAGCCTGATTTTCCTAGTTAGGACATCATTTTGGCTCGGCCTTCCCTACCAGGGCTAATACACTAGTCAAAGCACGCCACTACCCTACCCTTGCCACGATTTCTAGTCACCTTGTACTTCAAAACTCAACCATGGCTAAAGTCATCCACCGTAATAATTAACTAAATAATTATTTATAAAAATCTAAAAATCGTCATTTAAATCAAATAAATAATAAAAAAAATTTTAAAATTTTTGGAAAGGGAGGCTACAAATCTACCCACCTTAAAAATAATTTCGTCCTCAAAATTCTAATTCATAACTATTTCCTAAAAATTCAAAAAGAAAATCTACTTTTACCGAAATCTCCTTAAATTTAATTCCTCAAAAATATGCTATGACTCTCTCTAGCCATTTTATAACTCCGAATACTTGAGGACTTCTACCCACCTTTTGTCACGCTACACCTCAAAACACAGTTACGAAAATCTTATAACCTTCTAACTAGTGGCTAATAATTCTACCAAAATATCTAGGACGTATGGTATCTTTAATCCCCCATATCTATCAAACAACCAAATTAAATAATCAAACAATATTATTCTATAATCTAAGAATTTCTGATAAATTCTAGACATCACGATCATTCGCTACCCCGGAATAGGAAGGGACGAGAATCAATGGTACGAAAGAGCAAGGGAGAATAATCGAGAATGAATACGAAGTTTCAAAGACGGTAGAGAAATTTCTAAAAGAATTTTCAAGGCAGAGTGGATTGAGATTTCTAAGGTTTGGTCATATTTGCAGGCTCGTATCAGTACAGTTACATAACCGATACGATATGCTATGACTTACATGGGCCACCACAAAAACTTGTCACAACCCGTACCCACTTTTCGGGGCGCAAGCTCGTGAGCAAGCCAGCTACGTATCGAGCGGACTCCAGCCCGACTCGAGTACGTATAAGCTATCAAGATCATGGTATCATGGCTAATATGGTAATATACAGTGTATCTCAATCCACAAGGATATTGTAACGCTCCAGTCCCAAAATACGTAGGACTAAGTACGTAGACATGCCAGTTGTATACATACGAAGTACAGGGGTCTTGTATGTATACATAAGCTGTAAAATGCAGTAATCCAAGACAAACTAAATCTCATCCCCAATGAAAAGAATAATAATATAAAAGTCAACTTAAATATTTATGATACAATCGTTGGGCGGAGACAAAGTCCACTACCAACTATCTCAATGAAAGAAATGTACAAGAATCGATCCATAAAATGGCAAGACGAACCAAGTGCAATCGTCTTTGAAGGAATGGAGAGAATCACGGCCTTGGCTAGAACACCTGCAGTGAATCATGAAAGCACACACCTGGGGAATAACCAGGTCCTCAGATGGGCGTAGCAAGATACAGGAAGAACAAGCTAATATGAACTATTAAAATAATAAAATAATATATAAAGGACTATTCTAGACACGAATATGCAAAAGAGATTCTAACCGCCTAATGTGCAATTTAGAGGACAACTTTCATGCGCATGGGTGGAATTTTAGGCTATGTGTACGTAACTGGCATCCAGTCATCTGTATCCGTCTGTAACGTCCAAAATGTTAGAGGGCATCTGCAATAAATTGCCACAGTTCCATCCGGAGACTGTGGTTTACCTGTTTGGATTCCCATACGCACTAGCGACTGTTCTCCCCAATATTTTCCACACTGTTCAAGTTATGTCCATGGCTCGTCCAGTTTTGTAACTGCTTGAGTCTCGAAAACCCTAGTCATAGCAGTTACGATCATCTATCCGTCACACGACTTTAGAGAGGGCCAGTCCATAAGTCGTGCCCCTAGTAGCATGTCTCCAACCGTATAGTGTGTGTGTCATGGCAAAGGGAGATATAAGGATATCCCCCAAAAAGAAGGTAGTCCGCTAACACTAAGTTAACATGCATGTAGTAAAGTAAAACGACTAATAGAGTCTCTTGCACCCAAGTGTGGCTTGGACGCACAAGTTTATAACAAAGGAAACTAACAATATGAAACAAAGTAAATAATACGGAAAATAAATAATTTGACAGTTAATTAGCAAGGTATACTTGCCTGTTGTGACGCCTGGTGAGCTGCCCGGTGTGGTACAATAAAGGTGGCACAAGATCGACTTCGGTATAACAACGATGCAAGGTGACCTCGGGTGATGACACGGACAGTTCCATTGGGTCCAGAAGGGTCAAATTAGTTAGGTTTGACATAAAGTAGGCTTGAATTGGCGAGGGAGCATGAATAATAGGATTGGTTACGAACAGGAGAAAAATCAAGAAATAATGGATAAATATTATATATACGAATTTTAGGAAATATTTATAATTCCTAAAAACTTGTCTTCATGAGTCAAAATATTTATAGGAAAAAAATACTTAAAAATAATTAAAGTCAAGAAAAATCGTTTTCGGCAAAAATGCTACGTTTGTAGAAAATAAGATTTTTTGATAGGAATATATTAGTTAAAATTACTTTAAGTTTGACAAAAGAATTTTATAGGTAGAAAACTATTAGTAAAAATAATTTTAAACAAAAATATTTGAAAATATTAGGAAACCGATTTATCATTTGAAAACTATATTTCTACGGCCAAAAACAAATACTTGAAAGGACTTGAAACTAAAAAAATTATAAGAAACTAAAATCTTGCAAAGTGATTTAGGAATACCAACTAACTTTTGCCAAATAATAATTGTAGATCAAAAATATATATAAGTACCCTAAAATAATCAAATAACATATTTTTCACAATTATATTAATATTCGGGCTATATAAATCTTCCAAAAATAACATTACTACAATTAATAATACTAATTATGTTACCATATATTATAAAAGTAAAAATACAATTAATAAATAATGTCTACTAATATTACAAAAATAATAATAGAAATAAATAAAAATATAACAAATAAAATCAAAATAATAAAAAAAATACTTCTGGTGTCTTCTCTCCCGAGGGAGAGAGAGACAACAAATGGTACACACAAAAAAAGAAACTGCTGAAAGAAAAGGGGACGGAAGGATTGGGAAGGAGTCGGAGGGATGTGAGAGGGAGGAAGATGACCGGAGGGGCGGATCGGAGGCAGAGAAGAGGTTTTCCGGTGGTGTCGGGCGACGGTACCGAGGTAGGGAAACGACGGCGCTGGCTTGGCGTGACGGCATGGCACTGCAGCACACGGCCACGCAGAGGCGGGGGGCGGTGGCGGTGCACGTGCGGCGGCCCGGACAAGGGCGGAGGAAGACCGGAGAAGGGGCCAGGCGGGGGTTCGGCGAAGCTGGAGGGAAGAGCGCTGCGGGCAGCGCGGTTCGAAGCGGGCGACATGGCGGTTAGTGACGCGGCGAAGGGTGCGGCGCTGCTCACAGGGGTTCGGGGTCCAGCGGCAGTTCAGCGGAGGAGCGGCGGCTGCGAGCGGGATGGCGAGCGCGACGACCAGATCTCGCGGAGGCGGCCGGAGAGGTATGGGTTAGAGTTAGGGTTAGTGATTTTTTTTTTGCTTGTTGATGGTGGTGGTGGTGTTATGATTTTGGTCGAAGACGGCGGGTGGTGTGTTGCCGGAGTATGGCGACGGTGGTGTCGGATGATGCTGGCGATGGCGGACGGCTTCGGTGGTGGTCCTGGATGGGTCGAAGGTTGCAGCGGAAGGGTAGGCGGGGCTGTCGGCCATGCCGTAGAGGTGCTGGAAGGGAAGCGGCCACGGTGGCAAGGCAGAACAGGGGCATGGTTAGGTTCTTAGGGTTTATCTAGGTATTGGGCCGTGTCGGGTGTGTCCAACACGAGGATGATGACGAGAAGATGCGTCCGGGTGTGTCGGACGCGATGAAGGTAATGTATTTGTAAAAAAACTGAATATTGGATGGAAAAATGATGGTCACGGACACGATGCACCGTTGGTTGTAGAAATTATGGAGGAGTACCTGCCTATTTATAGGATGTGGGAATTCTCATTTGGATAGGATTAGAATTGATTTAAAACCCCAATTGATAAATACCATATTAATTTAAATAGTTTTAAAGTGAATTCAAATCAAATTAAATCTAAGTAAATCCATCTTTACATTAAAAATAGGATCCATAAAAATATATTTGTATTTATAATTCATAATAATTAATTTAAATACCAATCAACAAATTTTAAAAATATTTTTATGAACACTAAAATTATAATAATAATTAATTTCAAAAATTCAAAATAAGTATTTAAATAATAATAGAAAGTAAATTAAAATACATATTTGCAAATAAAAAAATAATAATATCGATTAGTTTTTGAAACTCAAAATATGTATGGAAATAATTTCTATGCACCTTGCATGTAAATAGAATAAAAGTATTATTTCTCTAAAGCATTACTTCTACTTCTTTAAATTATTTTTATAGTAATGAAAATAAAATATTTGACTAAATAAAAAAATGTTTATATACAAATTATTTACTCTTTATATATTTTGAAATCAAACTATTTACTATATTTACGAAACCTATAATAAACTCTTTATATAAAATAACTAAATGAAGAAATATCACGTATGTACGTACTCGCACTCGTCGTATAATTACCAAAAATCAATACTAAAAATAAAATTTCAAAATCGTAATAAAAATTTAGGGGTTTTACAAATATATAAGACAAGAATGAACAAGT
>JANAVB010013400.1:8892329-9176514 GCA_029216955.1 Iris pallida
CATAGATGCTGCTTCTGATCATGATAGAGCTGAAAAAGGCCAAGATCCAATGGAGACTAAGAAATATCAAGAATTGATGACCAAGAATGGACATACTGCTGTTGAGGGTAAAGATGAAGGCCACCAAAGCTCAAAAGATAAAATTAGAATATCGATGAACTGCAAGGCGATGAGAATTCTGATGTTAATATTGAGGGCGACGAAATCTCAGATGATGAAGGTGATGATAAAGGCCTCGCTAAAGGTCTTGAAGACATTGAGGGTGATGAAAACCCTGATGATGATAACAAAGGTGATGAAGACCTGACTAAACGTCTTGAGAATGTTGAGGGTGACAAAAACCTTAAAATTGATGCTGAGGGGATTCAGACCCCAACTGAACATATTTTCAAAACAAAAGGTGCAGAAGTAGCAGCCCCATGTGGCCAGGTTGAATCAGGGGCTGGAAACAGTCGTTTTATGTCGGACGATTCAAAAACTGGAAGTAGCCAAGCGGCCGTATCTGAAAACACCATGGTGTAGCACCCAGTTTCCCAAATGAGAATAATTTTAAAATTTCATGTTTCTAATTATTTTAATAATGATATTTAATTCATGATATAATTTTTGGTGATTTTAAATCATTTTAAAATTATTTAAATCAATGACATGTGGTTTTGACGTTTTGCTAGTGAAATCCTAGAGACTGTTTGACCTAGAGCCTAACCATGTGATTATGATATTTTAATATCATTTTTGGCCTAAGGATATTTTTGTATTTGACCTCTTTGAATTATTTTGATATTATTTTATGATATTATTTTGGGGTTATTTGAGTCAGGTTCGAATTTCAACTCAATCCGACTTGAAACGGGGACCCGGGGGTAGTTTGACTCTAGTGGGACCCACACACTAGTTAGGTATGGCCCACATGATATTTATTTTAGTCCACATGATAGAAATATTTTAGTTAGAGGTTAGACTAATTATTATGGATAAGGTTAGTGTGATTAGAGACTTTAGAATGACTAATTTAGCCCCAACCAATTAGTCCTTTCCTAATACTCATAGAATAGGTTAGTGGGGGCATTTGGACCTTATCATAAAAAGACAAATAGCCCTATATGGCCAGCCACTTTGGGAGAGGATAGGTTCAAGTTAATTTTATTATTCTCATCCACACTCTCTCTCTTGTTCTTCCCCAAATTCCTAGAGAGCAATTCCTAGTTATTTCTCCACCAAATCCTTCCATTTTGCCACCAAATCTTCTTCTTTCCTTCTCCATTCTAGCCAAGGAGGAAGCTACCCAATTTTGGGAGGATTCGGAGCTCGTTCGTGTCCTTTTGGAATCTCTACGTGTCGGTATCGCTCCGGGAAGGCTTTTCTTCGATTCGATCTACCGGGAGATATAAATCCCTTCTCCTTTTCATTTCCTCATGCATATAGGTCTATTTTGAACTCATAGGAATGACCCTCCATGGTTGTATCTCCATTTGTGTCCATTTTGTGTCCATTTAGAGGTCATAGAGTGTCCTTTGTGTTGTGGTTGTGTCCATGTGGGAAAATCCCAAATTTGGACACACTATGTGTTGTTGTTATGTATGAATGAATGATTACATGTTTAATCTCATCTTTTTTATTGGAGATGTGTTCTATAGTGTCTCATATATATATATTAGTGTAGAGAGTGAGTTCTTGATATATTATGTTATATATTTGTGTTCTTTTGTCTCAAACTACCCAAATCTGTCATGATTTTTATCCACGTTTTTAATTTCAGTCCTAACTTAGAAATGTCATAACTTCTAGCTCAAATTCGGTTTAATCTCCCATTTTTTTTTAAAAGAAGCGTATTGAAGTTAGCTTTCCAAAAACATATATTATTAGGCCTAATTATTTCTGTAACTTTCTGGAGAATTATTTGAGTGTCAGCTGTATGAAAGACAAATGCGTTCTCGGTGTTTTTGCGATTCCGGGAGTTTTCGGAAACGAAAACGCGATCCGTTTGAAGTTTCGTAAAGCTAACACATATATATATATAACATATATTAATTCTAGATTTTAATTCATGCTGAGATGGTACAGTATTGATTATTAGTAGGAGTTACTATTCGGCATATACATTTTGTGCACCCTTGTGTGTAATATAATGTTCTATTTAATTTTAACCCATGTTAATGTATATACATTATGTAATTAAATAGAGAATGCAAGCATGAGTAAATGGTTAAATAAATGATGTATGAGATGTAAGTATCCTATCTAATGTAAGCATGTATAAGTATGGCTTATAATGAATATGTAGGTTCCATAGTATGTAATGTATGGTGCATATAGTAGTGCAAGAGAATAAATGAATGATGAATGAATGCAAGCATGAATGTAATATAATAATAGATATAATGTATGCAATATACAAGTTAATGAGATGTAATGTTCTATGTTAACACAAATCCTATATTACCTCATGTACCCCTTACACTATGTTGACACTATCACACTTGACACTTTGTTCACTTACACTTTGACACTCTTTGATATGTATACACTATGTATGCCCATTTAACCCTCACTTGCCCCTTTGCCATGTTCACATACACACACATCGCCTCTTAAATAAGTATTTATGAATACAGTTAACTTAGCTATGTATGTATATTATATATATGTTAGCATATTGTGTTGTACTATATAAGTTTATACAACCATTTGAAATGCCATGATTATAGACCTAATGTTTAATACCAATATATGCATGTGTATATATGTGTAGACATATATAGCTTAAAGTAATAGATTACCTAGTATATATCCAATATGAATTCTTGCCTATTTGAGTATTGAATAATTGCATGCTATATAGAGTTAGGTGTATATTGGCTTGTATAGCCTTGTATTGATGTGTGCTTGCTAGGATAGTCTTGGTTAGGCCTAGTAAGACTTGCTGGGTTAGGACATGACCTAGTTTGACCTAGTTTGACTAGTGCAATTGACCAGAGTTGACCAAGGGTTGACTTTGGCCTAGTTTGATCTAGATTCATGTAGAATGCATTGTAGTGCTTTATATTACCCTTCTGGACATGTTGTGACCTGTGTTGTTCTAATTAGGAGCCAGACACCTCTCATCGGACAATATTTTTACCTTGGACATTCAGATATCAGGCGAGTACATTCTCTGATCATTTCATATCCTGCTTAGAATTATTTCCTGCAGTAGATTACTTTACTTGTACTGTCACGATGGTCACACGGATTGGTACTATATGGATCCTTTCTTGAGATATTATCCTTAGGGAGCATCGAGTACTCTATGTTCTGTACGTTTCACTTACATGGCATATTACTATGCTTTTTGGTTCATTTGATTACTTGTGACATGTACCCTCATGATCACAGAGTCTCTTGAATCCTACACTGTTGGGTAACCCCCAGAATCCCCATTTATAGGACATCCATGTATTCCCTTTCGAGGGCCGTGCATGGAATCATATAACATAACCTGGCTGGATCCTTGTGTATTGATTGGGGGTACGGGAGAGTAGAAGTGGACATGTGAATAATACACCAGTAGTATCTTCTTTGAATCATTCCGTAGTGTCTTCACAGAATCATCCCAGGCCATTTACATGTTCATATTGTACTCTGACTCACTAGTCACTGCTAGTTCTCTATGTATTGTAGATATTTCTATTACAGTTCTCTCTCTGTTTACATACTATTTTCTTTCAGTACCTTTATCTTACTTTACTACATGATAATATTTATAACCTGCTATGATCTGTTGAGTTGTACTGTACTCGCTTCAGTCCTGACTGGACCTGTTGATAAATTTTACAGATAGCCTGGAGGTGCCTGCTAGCCTAGAAGAGACACATTAGAGGATGTTTAGATAGTTATTTCATTTGTCTGGAGTTGTACTTGATTTGTGGATTACTGTATTTAAGTTTTGAGATGTATTCCTGGATTTATGTATCTTAGACACTTAGACTTCTATCTCCTGTATCTCTTTGGATTTCATGTTTTTATCTATCCTTATCATGCTCTACCCTAGATGTGATTGAGACTGTATCTGCTATGTGTAGCCTCCCTTCCCAAAAATTTTCAAAATATTTTTTTATTATTTATTTGATTTAAATGGTGATTTTAGAATTTTATAAATAATTAAATAGTTAATTAATACGGTAGATGACTTTAACCACAGTTGAGTTTTGAAGTACCAGACGACTAGGAATCATGGCACGGATAGTTCAGTGGCGTGCCTTGACTAGTGTATTAGCCCTGGTAGGGAAGGCCAAACCATAGTGATGTCCTAACTAGGAAAACCAGGCCAAGTTGTGACATGACCATTATAAATATTATAATTATTCATTATTAATATTATTTAACGTCTAGGTGACCCAGTCGTACCAAACTAGTCAAACTGGACCCAAACCAAGCCCAAGGCCATGTAGGCGAGTAGTGAGACGAAAGACGTCCATGTAGATTGTATAGATGAGTATATATAGGTATTGGTTCATTTTATGGTCTAGTAAGTAACCCTTGTAAATTGAATATTAAATATAATATATTATTTTGCTATTTAAATTATCTTGGATATATATATATATATATATATATATATATATATATATATATATATATATATATATATATATATATAATAAATATATGTATGTATATACTTTTTTGGATATATTAATGTATTAGTTGATTGCTTGGAATACTTGTTGTTGTAGTGGTAGGTATGATAAAAGATAATTATAAAATATATATAGAGTTATATAATTATATACGTATAAATGTGTATAAAGATATACACGAGTATGTGATGTTTATGTATATAAATACATATATTATATATGTGTATATGTGTATTCGTATATAAATATATATATTATAAATGCATGTGTATATGTGTATTTGTATATAAATATATATTATAAATATATGTGTATATGTGAATATATAGATATATATATGAGGTGTGTGTATGTATAAATATATATGTGTATAGGTGTATTTATATGTTTATACTATATATATATATGTATATGCGCATGTACATGTATGTATACATATACATAAGTATTCATGTGCATATCTATATATATAAATATATATGTATTCATATATAATAGTTAAGAAATAAGAAATAAAATAAAGAAAAGGAAAAAGAATGGGAAACAAGCTCGGCCAGCCCGAGCTGGGATGGAGCCCCCACACCAAGCGTGCCCGGCCCAATGGCTTAGCAGCAGCAAACCCTCAATTCCAACCAAGAGAAACCGAAGTCCCTGTACGAAACCGGAGTATTTATACTCGATATAGCTCGAGAGATCAAAAGAAATGAAACCCTAACCCTCGACACGAACCCCGCCCAGGCTGCGCGCGCGCCTCCCTCCCCTGTGCGCCACCACCGTGCGCCGCCGCGCGCGACCACAGGCCGGCCGACCGCGCGCAGCGAGCACGCGAGATGACAGCGGAAACAGTAGCAGTTGCATCCGGGAAGGACACTTCGCGAAGAGATATCTTCGCCTACGCTTGATCGTTTTCCAATCCAATTGCGGAGGTACGAAGCTAACCTATAACCCTTCAATACCCTTTAAATAGTTTGGATTGATTCGCTTCGTGCGCGTCGCAAATCGATTCCCAAAATTGGGAAAAATCTCGATTTCCAGGATATAGAAACTGCCCTGACGTCCGATGTTTGCGGTCGAATTGTGACCAGAACATCGCGAGTTTTAGAAAACTGCTTGAACAGACTTCTAGATAACCTAACCAAGATGGAAACGCTATTTTTAGAATAAATTCTTGTTGATTAATTGCTGTTTAAAATTAGGGTGAAGTTGACGAAAAATCTATTTTCAAAACTAGAAAATTGTCCCAGACGACGTGCGTCCCGCCAAACCGGGCAACGTGGTCGTGAAACGAAGGCATCGAAAGCTGTGTAACGGCTTCGTGGTCGTGTGGGCTTTGGCAGAATTCAAATTGGTCGCGTGTGCGCGACGAATTTGATGCGTATCCGTCGAAATTTACCGTATCGTGCACTTTGCAAATTTCTCAATTACTTTGTGCACGCTCGTCGGATCGAGACAAAACTTCGGCCAACAGAATCGTATCATTTCTCTGGTCCTGTATGCCAAGTTTGGTCCAAATCTGAGACAGTTGAATCCGACGCCATTTTGTGGGCCCCAAGGTTCTACTCAACGGGCGATTTTGTGCACGGCCCGCCGAAATCTAATTCTGGACATACGGTTGGATTCGTATCGAAAAACTGGATTCGTAGACATGTAGTTTAACGATTTTAGAGACCGTTGACTCTGACACGTTTTTCGGTGCAAAGCGGGTCCAACGGCGGACATCGTTTTTGCCCAAAATTACCGTTTTGCCCCCTGTATCCAGAATTGGACTTAAGGACAGGCAATTCTAGCTAATTTGACTATTCTGAGAATGTTGGTACTATTTATTTTAGCATCCGGTGAATTCTGCAAGTGTTGATTGATTGTGGCTCATTGAGTGGTATGGTATTATTGGTTTCTCCAGCTAAAGACCTCAGGCAAGTGGACTTTCTGATTGCTTTCCGATTCATAGTAGTCTTTTCATTTTATGTCTATACATATATCTTGCTGCTTGTTGACACGCTCGTCACACGGAATAGTCGGGAGGGGAAATATCTTAGTACACATGTGAACTACCCAGAAATATCCCCAAAATGTCTATTATTGCATGATAGCAGCTGCGCACGACACGTGCAGTGAGCCGAATTTACCCCCTAGCCGTTCACATGTCGAAACAGATATTTCATACCACCTAGATAGATGTCTTTTATTAGTTTTTCCTTGTTTACTTCTCTATCGTGCTATGTCATCAGTTTTCTTACTAGCTTTCATATTCCATATGCTATTTTCATGTCTTGTTAATTCTATTGTGTTTTGCATTGTCGTCGGTTTGTGTACTTGTTCAATTCCTGACTGGAAACTAATATTTTTCAGGTTTAGCCGCGATCATCTTTAGCACTGGGGGAAGGCTTGGGTATGCTGAAGTCAAACCTAGAAATAGATAGCAGATGTACCAATTTCATAAATTATAAAATCTTGCATTTCTTTTAATTATAAATGATGTAAATGTTGTAATAAATTTAGAATTGTGAATGAGCAGCAAATGCGATATTTTGAGCATTTATATTCTTGCGGGCTTGACAGCGTTCTACCGTCGACTCTGCGGCGTAGGCTGGCTTGGACACGTCTCGTATCCGAAAAGCGGGTGCGGGTCGTGACAAGTTTTTGTGGTGGCCCATGCAGGTCCGTTTTCGCAAAAAATTGAGAACTCGTGATGGTACGATAGTCGTACTATTGCGAGCCTGCGACCAGGAAATGCTCATTCACAAATAGGATTAAAATAATTTAGGAGGACAACTAGGATAAGGGTCCCTTATTGAATTGACCGTTGGGTAGTTAAGGTTGTTAGATAGGCCATGCTATTTTTGAATTCAAATAACTTGCCCGATCTCTATAGAAACACTAATATTTTTGATATGACAATGTGATCCAATGCAGATATGTTATTCACTTGGTAAGCTAGGCTTACCTAAAATTAAGGCTTTGATATTGCTGAACTGTTTAATTTTCTTTTGCTGTATTAGAGATAAATCTTATATCATAAGTTAGAATTGCTTGTTTTAAATTCTAAGTTGCCATAGGGAATTAGTTTAAATTTTCTGATTCTGTTATTTGTACACGAATCTCGAGGTAGATTGATTTGAGATTTTCCCTCAACTATAGAAATACATATAAAATAAATACTCGGATGTTTGTATCTCTTTTGTCTTTAATTATTTCCTCCATGGTTAAATCTTTTATTTTAAATGTTGTGATCGATAGGACAAATACCTACGCTCTAATTTAGTCAACTTGTTTGAATCTCCAGAAGCCCATAAATTTTTACGGATATAGTTAAAGGAGTATTAGTTAACTAATAATAGTTAGACAGCAGCGCACTGTCATCAATTAGCTGAGAGTGGAGATGTGGGTTCACTGCAGCCAGCAGCGCACTGGCGAGGCACAACCCATAGGATTGAAGTCCTTTCAAAGAATTGTAGGTTAGGGATCATTGCTAAAACTATGTCCTAGTTGACCTCTTTAGATCTTAGATACCCTTGTGTCAATGTAGGGTAGAGTACCCGATAGTATATCACACCCGAATCACGGAACCAAGAGTTGACCGCAGCCTGAGTGTACGGGCGAGGCACAATTCTCGATAAAGTAATTTCAGACATGACTACAAGTTTAGATACTATAAAGGATAGGGACTGCCCTGTATGACCCTAAGCTCCAAAACCAATGCTAGTGGAAGTTCTGTAAGTTGAGTAGCATGTCTCCCATCTTAGCATCCCGTGGCCCTTGTGATCTATTAACAAGGTAACTGACTGACATTAATGGGTTTACCTAGAATATAGAATTGAGAGTTCCATAACCCATTAGTCGACCAAGGTCTTATGGATTTGGTTTTCTCAAAACTCAAACTACTTGTATCTCTCTTTTCAAAAATCTCGCGTACTTATATTCTGACTATCTTGACCAACGCTGCCATTATAGTCTAGTTTTGCAAGCTTACTCTTTTATCGAGATTGATTCAAGACATATGCTTATTGGGGATGCCCGTTAACATATTGTCTAATCAGAATTATTGTATTACGGTCTGATCAACCATGATGCAATTGGTTCGATCTTCATCTAATTACCCTACGTGGACTGAGATGTAGATGTATCTAGGATTTCATCCACGACTGCTTGACAATTCCTCTTGAAATATAATTTTGCCTTGAATCACATAATTGTATTCAGTGACACATCTCTTGAACTCTTTATCGTTCTGTCTTTCACCGAATAGAAAGACGAAAGATCGTAATTGATGGATAGATACAGAGTATTCTCATGGCTATGATAGTAGTATACACCAGTATAGCTACCATCGGCCAGCCCTGTGACAGGAACCTTGCCACCATATCCTAGCCTCTAAGGTGGGTAGACTGTAAGCCTTCAAAATTTTTTTTGGTATATACGAGGATTACCGATTGATTGTAATAATTTTCCACTAAGATGATAATTAGAGCCCCATGGACTCCCACTTTCTATTTAGATCATTTTGTGTCCCGATCGTGCCATTAATAATCGGAGCACAAGACCAGCGATTACCCTCCAAAAAATTTCATATATAAGATCTAGACGAGTCTACCTTCATCTAGGTATACCCTATCCCACTCAAACCCATTCCCTTATACTCTATTTTTGTGCTACGACTTTCAGGTTAAAAGGACTAGCTATAAACCCTATCACAATACCGGTATACTTCCCGACTTTTCCTAGAACCTCAACCTTGGCTCAATACATTCGACCCAATTTTTGGTTGTGATCTACTCGAAGCCCACTACGAACACGTCCCTAGTGTGCCACCCGATTGAGGCCTCATGCACTACTTAAACGCAAAGGGCACTGAAGGCACATTTCAGGCTTATGGACCTAACTAACCAACCCGACTAGCAACTAGCTCAGCCCTTGGATAGAAGCCTATTCTAGGATACCCTGATCTAGTAGGAAGAGTTTCATCATTGGGATCTTGTCCAATCCTTATAGATCGAAATCCAATGTTCATCCAACCAACGACTGATGTCTAAATAGAGAACCCAGTAAGATCACAATCTAGATTTCTTAAACTTCATTCCATTTTAGAACCTTGTTTAGAATTCCGAGATTGGAACTTTTGTATTCCAGATTGCAAGCTCTCCTAAAGAACGAATGATTCTTAGATTTAGTCAATGACTAGACTAGAGTAGCTCAATCTAGCGAATATGACTATAGGTTCATAAACACTCTTTCTATCTGTATCCTTGGATACTTTCTACCGCTCTTAAAATTTCATATTTATTCTTGATTATTTTTATCTTCATGTCCTTCCTATTTTGGAGCGACGATTGGTTATGCTTATTAGAGTTTATCAACCTTTCTTAACTACTTGTGTAAATTATTGATTGTTAAATTTTGGGTTGCCTGATAGATACGAGAGGATTATATATACCATATGTCCTAGATATTTTTGGAAGAGTTATTAGCCACTAGTTAGAAGATTATAAAATTTTAGTGACCTGTGTTTCAAGAGAGTAGTGTAACTAAAGGTGGGTAGAAGTTCTCGGGATTTCGTAAATACCAAATGACTAGAGAAGGATATAAACGATTTTGAGAAATTAAATTTGAGGAGATTAAAGGAATACTAGACTTTGAATTTTAAGAAATAGTTATGAATTTGAATTTTGAGGACGAAATTATTTTTAAGGTGGGTAGATTTGTAGCCTCCCTTTCCGAAAATTTTCAAAATATTTTTTTATTATTTATTTGATTTAAATGGTGATTTTAGAATTTTATAAATAATTAAATAGTTAATTAATACGGTAGATGACTTTAACCACAGTTGAGTTTTGAAGTACCAGACGACAAGGAATCATGGCACGGATAGTTCAGTGGCGTGCCTTGACTAGTGTATTAGCCCTGGTAGGGAAGGCCGAACCATAGTGATGTCCTAACTAGGAAAACCAGGCCAAGTTGTGACATGACCATTATAAATATTATAATTATTCATTATTAATATTATTTAATGTCTAGGTGACCCAGTCGTACCAAACTAGTCAAACTTGACCCAAACCAAGCCCAAGGCCATGTATGCGAGTAGTGAGACGAAAGACGTCCATGTAGATTGTATAGATGAGTATATATAGGTATTGGTTCATTTTATGGTCTAGTAAGTAACCCTTGTAAATTGAATATTAAATATAATATATTATTTTGCTATTTAAATTATCTTGTATATATATATATATAATAAATATATGTATGTATATACTTTTTGGATATATTAATGTATTAGTTGATTGCTTGGAATACTTCTTGTTGTAGTGGTAGGTATGATAAAAGATAATTATAAAATATATATAGAGTTATATAATTATATACGTATAAATGTGTATAAAGATATACGCGAGTATGTGATGTTTATGTATATAAATACATATATTATATATGTGTATATGTGTATTCGTATATAAATATATATATATTATAAATGCATGTGTATATGTGTATTTGTATATAAATATATATTATAAATATATGTGTATATGTGAATATATAGATATATATATGAGGTGTGTGTATGTATAAATATATATGTGCATAGGTGTATTTATATGTTTATACTATATATATATATGTATATGCGCATGTATATATATGTATACATATACATAAGTATTCATGTGCATATCTATATATATAAATATATATGTATTCATATATAATAGTTAAGAAATAAGAAATAAAATAAAGAAAAGGAAAAAGAACGGGAAACAAGCTCGGCCAGCCCGAGCTGGGATGGAACCCCCACACCAAGCGTGCCCGGCCCAATGGCTTAGCAGCAGCAAACCCTCAATTCCAACCAAGAGAAACCGAGTCCCTGTACGAAACCGGAGTATTTATACTCGATATAGCTCGAGAGATCAAAAGAAATGAAACCCTAACCCTCGACACGAACCCCGACCAGGCTGCGCGCGCGCCTCCCTCCCCTGTGCGCCACCACCGTGCCCCACCGCGCACGGCCACAGGCCGGTCGACCGCGCGCGCGAGATGACAGCGGAAACAGCAGCAGTTGCATCCGGGAAGGACACTTCGCGAAGAGATATCTTCGCCCACGCTTGATTATTTTCCAATCCAATTGCGGAGCTACGAAGCTAACCTATAGCCCTTCAATACCCTTTAAATAGTTTGGATTGATTCGCTTCGTGCGCGTCGCAAATCGATTCCCAAAATTGGGAAAAATCTCGATTTCCAGGATATAGAAACTGCCCTGACGTCCGATGTTTGCGGTCGAATTGTGACCAGAACATCGCGAGTTTTAGAAAACTGCTTGAACAGACTTCTAGATAACCTAACCAAGATGGAAATGCTATTTTTAGAATAAATTCTTGTTGATTAATTGCGGTTTAAAATTAGGGTGAAGTTGACGAAAAATCTGTTTTTAAAACTAGAAAATTGTCCCAGACGACGTACGTCCCGCCAAACCGGGCGACGTGGTCGCGAAACGAAGGCATCGAAAGCTGCGTAACGGCTTCGTGGTCGTGTGGGCTTTGGCGGAATTCAAATTGGTCGCGTGTGCGCGACAAATTTGATGCGTATCCGTCGAAATTTACCGTATCGTGCACTTTGCAAATTTCTCAATTACTTTGTGCACGCTCGTCGGATCGAGACGAAACTTCGGCCAACAGAATCGTATCATTTCTCTAGTCCTGTATGCCAAGTTTGGTCCAAATCTGAGACAGTTGAATCCGACGCCATTTTGTGGCCCCAAGGTTCCACTCAACGGGCAATTTTGTGCACGGCCCGCCGAAATCCAATTCTGGACATACGGTTGGATTCGTATCGAAAAACTGGATCCGTAGACATGTAGTTTAACGATTTTAGAGACCGTCGACTCTGACACATTTTTCGGTGCAAAGCGGGTCCAACGGCGGACATCGTTTTTGCCCGAAATTACCGTTTTGCCCCTGTATCCAGAATTGGACTTAAGGACAGGCAATCTTGCTAATTTGACTATTCTGAGAATGTTGGTACTATTTATTTCAGCATCCAGAGACTTCTGCAAGTGTTGATTGATTGTGGCTCATTGAGTGGTATGGTATTTTTGGTTTCTCCAGCTAAGGACCTCAGGCAAGTGCACTTTCTGATTGCTTTCCGATTCATAGTAGTCTTTTCATTTCATGTCTATATATATATCTTGCTGTTTGTTGACACGCTCATCACACGGAATAGTCGGAGGGGAAATATCTTAGTACACATGTGAACTACCCAGAAATATCCCCAAAATATCTATTATTGCATGATAGCAGCTGCGCACGACACATACGGTGAGCCGAATTTATCCCCTAGCCGTTCACATGTCGAAACAGATATTTCACACCACCTAGATAGATGTCTTTTATTAGTTTTTCCTTGTTTACTTCTCTATCGTGCTATGTCATCAGTTTTCTTACTAGCTTTCATATTCCATATGCTATTTTCATGTCTTGTTAATTCTATTGTGTTTTACATTGTCGTCGATTTGTGTACTTGTTTAATTCCTGACTGGAAACTAATATTTTTCAGGTTTAGCCGCGATCATCTTTAGCACTGGGGAAGGCTTGGGTATGCTGAAGTCAAACCTAGAAATAGATAGCAGATGTACCAATTTCATAAATTATAAAATATTGCATTTCTTTTAATTATAAATGATGTAAATGTTGTAATAAATTTAGAATTGTGAATGAGCAGCAAATGTGATATTTTGAGCATTTATATTCTTGCGGGCTTGACAGCGTTCTACCGCCGACTCTGCGGCGTATGCTGGCTTGGACACGTCTCGTATCCGAAAAGCGGGTGCGGGTCGTGACACTATGTCACCCCATTAGGGGAGTATAAATTGCTTGGCATTATAATATTAGATGTTGTGACCTAGGACAGCGTTCTACCGCCGACACTGCGGCATAGGCTGGGCGTTGTTACGTTCTCGTACCCAAACAGTGGGTACGGGTCGTGACACGTTTTTAGTGGTGGCCCATGCAGGTCGAGTTTATGTAGTAGTATTCGAACTTGAGTAACACTACAGCCTGCAGTAGGATTAGGATATATTTTGAAGGTACTCAATCACAGTTAGGAACCCTTGAGAGATTCCTGGGACGACCCTTGAGAATCTTATTTTAACTTCGATTTGAAAACTCTTTTTTTCCTTGATTATTTTATCTTTATTTTCTGTTGTTGAATTTGATGGATTATTGTTGAATTTGGGTTTGTATTTATTGATTTTGATGGAAGATTGTTGAATTTTGAATCTTGACGATTAGCTGTAGCATCCAAGTTTGTATTTATATGATTGAAAGATTTTGTTCATTTTTGAGTTTGATGTTCGTTGATAAATTTGATTTGATTTTTAGGTATTTATTGTTGATTTAATTTAATTTTTGGCAAGATGAAATTATATGGGCTAGGTCATCTATGTTATGGAATCTAGTCTTCTATAGTCACATTAGCCAGCATGGTGAGAACATATAGTCTGACTCTGGATATATTTCTCGGGTGTGAGAATTTAAGGTTTTTGCAGCCAAGCTAGCGGCACCGCAAAAATGTTAAATACCATGATTCTAGAGATATGTGCATAAGTCAAGGGCTCTGTGATTATCGTAGCCTTGCTTACTAGTATGACGAGGATTTAGAGTACCATGATTGTGGATAGACGCATATGATTATCAGATTGTACCTTAAATATTTTCGAACATGTTTTCTCTACTTTGTTTCAGTCCTTCAAAAAAAAGGGAATTATTAATTGTTTTGTTTTATTTTGCTTCTCATTATTTAGCTTAGGAGTAACTTTAGCTATTTTATAAACCTTTGTGTAAATTCTTCTATGAATTTCTTCTTAATACAATGAATCGATGATTTTGCTAGACTTTACCTTGGATTTGATATTTTAACTCTGGATTTCAAAATGGTTCCTTCTTTTAAACAAATAAGCAAAATAGATGTTATCGTTATTCCCTTCTTGCTATTATTCTTTTATTAAATAATAATAAATCGTCTTGATTACACCAATCACCTGTTTTGCAATATTGGTAGGAATCTAATGTTGGTCTTGGTATAGAATCTGATTTTTATATTGGGACATGAGAGTATATATATGAATATATATAGTGGATACTTTCCTGACACTTATGCATGCTACACTTGATTTCCACCTATCTAAATAAATATTAATATGTCGTTGATGTTAAATTTTCAAAATCCCAATATTTCTGGTTTTCTGCTTTTACAGTTTAAATTCGTAAGTTAAATATAAATTTCATGTTATTAGTTATGTTTACATCACTGCACATGTATGTCATACCTAGAGTTTCATTTAAAAAAAATTGTTGAGTTTTGTGTTTAAATTTGTCAAATCTGAGACTGTGTGCATATTAACCCTTAATACTAGATTTTAAATGTTAGTTCAAATTGTTGTTTTAAATGTAATATTTAGAGCTATGTACATTGTTGTTGTAGAGATATAATGTTACGTTTCATATTCTTACATGATAGGTTGTGATAAACATTGAGTTGGTTTTGATGTTCAAATTTCTCCAAAATCCTGAAAACTGAATATATGTTAACATTTTCACATTGATTTCAAATGTTCAATTTCAGATTTAACATGTAATATTGAACTGTATGCGTAGATAAATGTATGGATAGTATGTTAGGGTTTCATTTCTATCATGTTAGGATGTATTGGGACCATTGAGATTGGTTGCGATGTTCAAAACCCTAAAATCTGAAACTTTGTTATGTTAATATTGCACTGGTTTAAATGTTAGCATCTTTTCAGATTTTGTATGTAAATGCTGAACTAAAACTGGGTTTAACCTTTCAATACTAAGCTATAACCCTGTATAAGGACACACACACCCTAACTTAGTATACACTGTCATGTAACCTAACCCTTTTTCTCCTCTATGTTATGATTATATATCTAGATAGATATATATAGAGCTTAGGCATACATGTTATAATATATAAATACATAACTAAGTCTCTACCTTTATATATATATATATATATATATATATATATATATATATATATATATATATATATATATATATGGTTAGCCATGCAAGTTGTGATTAAATAGATTGTATATTGTAGATTGTTAACCCATATGCCATGATTAGTGTAACTTGATAGTTATTGTTTGAAATCCAAATCCTCATATACACTTTCATGTATATTCACGTACACACACGCCTACTATCTAACCATATGAACACGTCCCCATACACACAATGCTAGCTTTTCCCTCTCTAACGCTCTCTCTATATATATATTGTGATTGGATTTCAATGCAAGTGATTTTCAATTCCTTAATTTTTAAATTTGATTTTCTGTACCTTTTTTTTAAATAATTGGTAGTTGCCTTTATTTTATTTTGATAATGACCAATTTTTATATAGGATGGTAGACAGCCCTACAACCTTGATGATTGTTGTTCCCTTACCTTCCCAATTAAGACACCCTAGATTGTTTGTGTATTGATACCATAGTACTATTTTGACCTAGAATGACCAGTGCACCTAGGTGAGACTTCCAACTGCTACGGTATGCCCTGACCTTGTATACTATTCCTTCAAATTGCATGATTTAGATAAAAAAAAAGTTTACCTTGATTGTTGGAAAATAGGGACGTCATCCTATTAGTATCAGTTGTAGATATATGTAGGTTAGTCCTAGATGTGGGGATGTGTGTCTATAAACATATAGCTTATAAGATTTATGAGAGATTATAGTATCAGCCTTGATAGGATGTACTAGTCTTTTGGTGAGTATAAATGTGTTATGAGAGATAGGGGCCTATATGTCTTAGTAATGCATCGTTCCTATGGTAATAGAATGTATTAATAGATGGTTAATAGGAAGATAATAGTTTGAGCATACCTATAGCCTATGATCAGTTCCTTTTCATCCTTAGTTAAGACCACTTTAAAATAGGTCCAGTCCCTTGGATATAGATTCCAGTCCATATTTTATTGAAGTTCCATTACCGCCGTACAGCAGAGCAGTATTGGATGTATTCCTAGATTGAAACTTTTTAGATGTCCGTTTATTATTCCAGTGTTATGAAGTGTTACCTTAGATATTGGATAGGTTAGAGGATCTAGAAGGAGTACTATCGATCTTAAATTTCGAGGACGAAATTTTTCTAAGGTGGGTAGAGTTGTAGCACCCAGTTTCCCAAATGAGGGTAATTTTGAAATTTTGTGTTTATAATTATTTTCATAATGATATTTAATTCATGATATGATTTTTGGTGATTTTAAATCATTTTAAAATTATTTAAATCAATGACTTGTGGTTTTGACGTTTTGCTAGTGAAACCCTAGAGACTGTTTGACCTAGAGCCTAACCATGTGATTATGATATTTTAATGTCATTTTTGGCCTAAGGATATTTTTTCATTTGACCTCTTTGAATTATTTTGATATTATTTTATTATTTATGATATTATTTTGGGATTATTTGAGTCGGGTTCGAATTTCAACTTAATCCGACTTGAAACGGGGACCCGGGGATAGTTTGACTCTAGTGGGACCCACACACTAGTTAGGCATGGCCCACATGATAGTAATTTTAGTCCACATGATAGAAATATTTTAGTTAGAGGTTAGACTAATTATTATGGATAAGGTTAGTGTGATTAGAGACTTTAGAATGACTAATTTAGCCCCAACCAATTAGCCCTTTCCTAATACTCATAGAATAGGTTAGTGGGAGCATTTTGGACCTTACCATAATAGGATAAATATCCCTATATGGCCAGCTACTTTGGGAGAGGATAGGCTCAAGTTAATTTCATTATTCTCATCCACACACTCTCTCTTGTTCTTCCCCAAATTCCTAGAGAGCAATCCCTAGCAATTTCTCCACCAAATCCTTCCATTTCGCCACCAAATCTTCTTCTTTCCTTCTCCATTCTAGCCAAGGAGGAAGCTACCCAAGTTTGGGAGGATTCGGAGCTCGTTCATGTCCTTTTGGAATCTCTACGTGTCGGTGTCGCTCCGGGAAGGCTTTTCTTCGAATCGATCTACCGGAAGATATAAATCCCTTCTCCTTTTCATTTTCTCATGCATATAGGTCTATTTTGAACCCATAGGAATGACCCCCATGGTTGTATCTCCATTTGTGTCCATTTCGTGTCTATTTGGAGGTCATAGAGTGTCCTTTGTGTTGTGGTTGTGTCCATGTGGGAAAATCCCAAATTTGGACATACTATGTGTTGTTGTTATGTATGAATGAATTATTACATGTTTAATCTCATATTTTTGTATTGGAGATGTGTTCTATAGTGTCTCATATATATATATTAGTGTAGAGAGTGAGTTCTTGATATATTATGTTATATATTTGTGTTCTTTTGTCTCAAACTACCCAAATCCGCCATGATTTTTATCCACGTTTTTTAATTTCAGCCCTAACTTAGAAATGTCATAACTTCTAGCTCAAAGCTCGGTTTAATCTCCCAATTTTTTTAAAAGAAGTGTATTGAAGTTAGCTTTCCAAAAACATATATTATTAGGCCTAATTATTTCTGTAACTTTCTGGAGAATTATTTGAGTGTCAGCTGTATGAAAGACAAACGCGTTCATGGTGTTTTCGCGATTCCGGGAGTTTTCGGAAATGAAAACGCGATCCGTTTGAAGTTTCGGAAAGCTAACACATAGATCTATAACATACTTTAATCCTAGATTTTAATTCATGCTGAGATGGTACAGTATTGATTATTAGTAGGAGTTACTATTCGGCATATACATTTTGTGCACCCTTGTGTGTAATATAATGTTCTATTTGATTTTAACCCATGCTAATGTATATAAATTATGTAATTAAATAGAGAATGCAAGCATAAGTAAATGGTTAAATAAATGACGTATGAGGTGTAAGTATCATATCTAATGTAAGCATGTATAAGTATGGCTTGTAATGAATATCTAGGTTCCATAGTATGCAATGTATGGTGCATATAGTAGTGCAAGAGAATAAATGAATGATGAATGATTGCAAGCATGAATGTAATATAATAATAGATGTAATGTATGCAATATACAAGTTAATAAGATGTAATGTTCTATGTTAACACAAATCCTATATTACCTCATGTACCCCTTACACTATGTTGACACTATCACACTTGACACTTTGTTCACTTACACTTTGACACTCTTTGATATATATACACTATGTATGCCCATTTAACCCTCACTTGCCCCTTTGCCATGTTCATATACACACACATCGCCTCTTAAATAAGTATTTATGAATACAGTTAACTTAGCTATGTATGTATATTATATATATGTTAGCATATTGTGTTGTACTATATAAGTTTATACAACCATTTGAAATGCCATGATTATAGACCTAATGTTGAATACCAATATATGCATGTGTATATATGTGTAGACATATATAGCTTAAAGTAATAGATTACCTAGTGTATATCCAATATGAATTCTTGCCTATTTGAGTATTGAATAAATGCATGCTATATAGAGTTGGGTGTATATTGGCTTGTATAGCCTTATATTGATGTGTGCTTGCTAGGATAGTCTTGGTTAGGCCTAGTAAGACTTGCTGGGTTAGGACATGACCTAGTTTGACCTAGTTTGACTAGTACAATTGACCAAAGTTGACCAAGGGTTGACTTTGGCCTAGTTTGACCTAGATTCATGTAGAATGCATTGTAGTGCTTTATATTACCCTTCTGGACATGTTGTGACCTGTGCTGTTCTGATTAGGAGCCAAATACCTCTCCTCGGACAGTATCTTTACCTTGGACATTCAGATATCAGGCGAGTACATTCTCTGATCATTTCATATCCTGCTTAAAATTATTTCCTGTAGTAGATTACTTTACTTGTACTGTCACGATGGTGATTGGTACTATATGGATCTTTTCTTGAGATATTATCCTTAGAGAGCATCAGGTACTCTATGTTCTGTTCGTTTCACTTACATGGCGTATTACTATACTTCTTGGTTCATTTGATTACTTGTGACATGTACCCTCATGATCACAGAGTCTCTTGAATCCTACACTGTTGGGTAACCCCCAGAATCTCCATTTATGGGACATCCATGTATCCCCCTTCGAGGGCCATGTATGGAATCATATAACATAACCTGGCTGGATCCTTGTGTATTGATTGGGGGTACGGGGGAGTAGAAGTAGACATGTGAATAATATACCAGTAGTATCTTCTTTGAATCATTCTGTAGCGTCTTCACAGAATTATCCCAGGCCATTTATATGTTCATATTGTACTCTAACTCACTAGTCACTGCTAGTTCTCTATGTATAGTAGATATTTCTATTACAGTTCTCTTTCTGTTTACATACTATTTTCTTTCAGTACCTGTATCTTACTTTACTGCATGATTATATGTTTTAACCTGCTATGATCTGTTGAGATGTACTGTACTCGCTCCAGTCCTGACTGGACCTGTTGATAAATTTTACAGATAGCCTGGAGGTGCCTGCTAGCCTAGAGGAGACACATTAGAGGATGTTTAGATAGTTATTTCATTTGTCTGGAGTTGTACTTGATTTGTGGATTATTGTATTTGAGTTTTGAGATATATTCCTGGGTTTATGTATCTTAGACACTTAGACTTCTATCTCCTGTATCTCTTTGGATTTCATGTTTTTATCTATCCTTATCATGCTCTACCCTAGATGTGATTGAGACTGTATCTACTATGTCACCCCATTAGGGGAGTATAAACTGCTTGGCATTATAATGTTAGATGTGGTGACCTAGGACAGCGTTCTACCGCCGACACTGCGGCGTAGACTGGACGTTGTTACGTTCTCGTACCCAAACAGTAGGTGCGGGTCGTGACACATGGTGAGGCTCTTTACAGAGCGAGATACCGTGCCTCGTGAGACTCCATATATGCCGTCGGGCTCAGGCAAATTTTTGACTTTTATTCACCATTGCTTCCTTAATTATGTGTGATATTATGATTTTGATCTCTCTTTTATTTTTGATTGCAGAGGGTCATGTGAGGACTATTACTGTGGCCCCATTGACTTCTACGGCTTTCAGCCTCAACTCTACTATGGCTTCTCTGGACATGGGGACTCATACTATGGAAGGAAGCTCTTCAAGGATGCCTGCACAAAAATTTCTTGGTGTATAATCTGTGATTCCTCCATCTTCTGCAGAAGGAGGAACTCATGTTAAAGCGGCGACGCCTGGTGTATCGACGATGATAAATAGCATCGTCGAAACATATACGAGTGCCTTCTTCACTTCTTTGAGCACCCTTGTTCAGATGGCTATGGATAAAAACCACCCTTATGATTTAGTAAGAAGAACATCTTCTTTTGCGATTGAAGCAACACACGGTCTTGGCAATACTGAAAGAGTCAACTTTTTGGAGTACGTCTTGGATGAGGTTGAAGATCCTATTACATCTTATCAAGAACTAACGAGAGGCAATATACAGAGACTCGTAGATGCAGAGTGTGAGGCCATGGTTCGTGAATTTGAATAACGTCAAGTCGCCCTGAACACTTCTGAAGTTGCCTTTTCAGTACGATCTGGGGATATGGAAATAAGCATTGCTGAAGCTACCTCTTCCGCTGAGCTTTATAAGACTGAGGCAGCGAAGAAAGAGAAAGAAGAAGCTGAGGTCCAAGCTCATCTTCAAAAGCTGGAAGCTGAAATGGCCAAGCTTCATAAGACGATTATGGCAACCAAGAAGTGTGAGGAAGAAGTGCTTGAATTATATCAAGTTGCCTCTAGTCGTCTAGATGATCTGATTCGGCAACATAATGACTTCCTCCAGGTTCAGGGTGTAGAGATAGAACGTCAAGTTACATCAATGCAATCTTTGCAACCAGAGACCAGGAGAGACTTAGCCAAGAAAAGGGTAATTGACTCCAGGGTAGTGCAAGCTGAGTCTTTGAAGAAGCTGATTACTGATCTTAGTACCCAGCCTTCAAAGTAAAGTTATCAGAATGTAATAACTTTTTTGCTTTGAACACTTTTCAATGAATGCAATAATTTTTTGGTGTTTGCATGTTATTACATAAAATGAAAAATTGATGATCTTTTTGTGGCTCTATTACTTATTATGCATCTGTTTGAGACACAAGTAATAGATGGGAATAAGAAATATTTTCAGAGGTACTGGACATGATATCTCTCTTGAAAATAATAATACTCATTATATCTGCTCAGAGGTAATGTGGACATGATAGAATATAATTTTGAAATATTGTCATTTCTGGGATAACATAATCAGAGGTAACGTAGACGTGACAAGTCGTTGATGTAGATAGTAGAATTCAGAGATAATGTGGACATAAATTTGTATATTCGTTGATTATCCTTGAGTCAACTGGGACTTAAGAATAGGATATCTCTTAAAACAGCTGGGTTTCGAAAGATGATGTTTGTTAAGATGAAAGATTTTTGAAGATTTAGGGAACATACATAGTACACACTGTGAAACATGGTATTTTCTCAGGAATTTGTCGTTGATAGGCCTCATAGCAATTCGTCCGTCCATTCCGGATAGTTGATAGGCTCCATTTGAGAAAACTTTGCTTATAATATAGGGTCCTTTCCACTTTGGTTTGAACTTGCCCTTGCTCATGTGAGTCATAGTCATGGGACGTCTGACAGTAAGGACCAACTTAGATTTTTGAAATGCTCGTACTTTGACTTTACGGTTGAAGGCTTTTGAGATAAGGGCTTGATATAGCTCGATGTGTTGTTGAACTAGTAACCGCTTCTCGTCGAGTGCTTCAAGCTCTTGAAGTCGAAGACAATCATTGTTTTTTATTGTGAGTTTATTGCCAATAGCTATTCTCAATGATGGGATTTAGATTTCTAATGGTAGGACGGCTTCACATCTATTCACCAAAAAGAAAGGTGTACAACCGGTTGGAGTCCGTACGGTAGTACGGTAGGCCCATAGACATTCTTTAAGCTTTTCGCTCCAGTTTTGTTTATTGGTAGAAATGAACTTCTTGAGAAGCTTAATGATTATTTTGTTGAATGCTTCAGCTAAACCGTTACCTGCTGGATTATACGCTGTAGAAGCAACATTGTTGATCCTGTTGTCATAATAGAATCGATAAACTTTTGGCTGATAAATTAAGGTCTGTTGTCATGGATGATTCATTGAGGAACACCGAATCTATAGATTACATAATGTTTGATGAAGTTGATGAGACTGCTTGTTTTGACTTTAACTAAGGGTATAGCTTCTGTCCATTTTGAAAAGTAATCGTTTATAGCTAAGATAAACTGATGTCCTCGAGACAAGGACAGATTGATAGGACCAATGACATCCATCCCCCAAGCTTCGAAAGGCTAGGATACTGCAGTCGGATGCAGAAATTTTGATGGTTGATGAATGAAATCTGCATGAATTTGACATGCTCGATATTTCCTTTAATATTGAATGGCGTCCGACACCATAGTTGGCCAATAGAATCCCATACGTCGAATTCAATCCTGTAGCTTAGGGCCAGGCTGTGTGCACCACAGACACCATAGTATCTGTTTCACTTCATCTTCTGTAAGCCAACGTAGGAGCATACTATCAAATGATCGTCTGTATAGTGCCTTGGATGAGTAATTGTAATATAATCGAAGTGACCGTCGAAAGATTGTTGTTGCTTCCTTGGGATCTTCGGGTAAGATGTTATGTACCGCGAAGTCAATGAAAGGAGTCATCCAGTCTTCGCAAGTAGTACCAACTTCAACTAAATTAAAAATTTCAACCGTCAAATTATTCTCGACACAGAATAATTTTCTATTAGTGATAATAATCTTTTATTGTATTTTTACAGGAATCGCTAATACTACTGCTAGATTAGCGAGTGCATCAGCTTCTGTATTGCAAGCTCGGCATACATGTTCAATGAAGAAACCTTTGAAGGATGTAGCCAATTCGACTACTGGTTCTTGGTATAGAATAAGATCTTGATGTCGAACTTCATACGTGCCTCTAACCTAGTTGACAATCAGTTTAGAGTCTCAATATACTTCTAGATATTTGATATCCAATTGTTTAGGTAATTGGACACCAATGAGTAGAGCATTGTATTCCGCAATATTGATAGAGCATGGCATGTCCAGAGTGTTGGCCCATTGGTCATGGTCAAACCTGATTTTAATAATTGATCAAACTCTGTCTCGATATAAATGCAAGGCAATTTAGATGTTTACCTACGATGTTTTGGACACTGCTCAACGATGGATATCTACTATATTCAAGATCGAAGCTGTTTGCCATTCAGAATGTATTTCCTTCAAAGCAATATATTTTTTATTTTATTGAGTCTAGGAATACATTATACACCAAGTCGTACTGGCAAATAGGCTGTCCGGAATCGTTTTTCAAAATCACTCTATCCTTTTAAAAATGACCTATGTTTTTGAAAAATATCCTTTTTTTTTACAAAAAGCTTCTGAAGGAATTTTCAAAAAGCCAAAATGATTTCTTCAAAATCAACTGGCAGAACCCTAACAGAACTCGGCCAGAGTTCGGCCAAAGTTCGGCCGAGTTGAACGTTATGTGAACGTTTGATTTTGAACTTGGTCTCCCTTCAGTTGCGGTTTGTTACAAAGAGTTCTGTCCGAATTCTGTCTAAATTCTGTCAGAGTTCTGCCTTTGGAAAAACTATAAATAGAGAAGGATTTCGATCATTTCAAATCACCAATTTACTTTCAATCTCTTCTCTTCTAAAGCTTATATTTTCTTCAAATAGTTCTCAAAAGCTTTCATTTTCAAATCCCAAGCCTGTTACAATCCTCTAGTCGATTTTCCAGTGCGGTACGGTCTAGAAGTTTCAGAGCGGTTGTAATCAGAGGCTTGATTGAAGATACAACTCTTCACAATTCAAGTTGGTCGAGTTCTTCGTATCAAAGCTCGCTTTTGTAGAAGTTGCAAGAAGTTCGTAAGAAAACTTGCAGAATTTTCTAATAGTAGATTCAACTGGAAGCTAGAGTTCTTCCGACTGGACTAGTCCTCTCAAGAGGGAAAACAGTATAAATCTCGGTGTTTGCGTTTGCCTTCTGATCACTTTTTATTACTGTCATTTATTTTGTGATTATTATTATATCTATGATCTAACTGCTAACGAGATTTTTAATTAGCAATATTTCGTTGCCTACTCTATTCACCCCCCCTCTAGAGTATTCTGCTTTACGATTTCGTCCCTACAATTGGTATCAGAGCAGGCACTCCATCTAGAGGTATTATATTCTAATCCTAATTGTTCCGACAATTGGTATCAAACCGGGTTAAACAGGTAAAACAAGGTAAAATTGCTGTTATATTCAATTGTTATATAGATCACAGCATTACACATGGCAACGGTGAAATTCACAAGTGAAGGCCAAGCCACAAACATACCTCCACTGTTTGACGACACTAATTACACTTATTGAAAAACACGTATGAGTTTCTTTCTAAAATCTCTTGATTTTGACTTATGGTCTGTAGTTATTGATGGCTATAAAAAGCTCCCCTGTATTAATGTTGATGGTGTTTTAGTTGAAAAACCCCATGACAAATATACAAAGGATGAAAAAAAAAGGCAAGTCTTGACGCACGTGCTATTAACGCTCTATTTTGTGCTTTAGACAAAACTGAATTCAATAGGGTGTCTACCTGCACAACATCAAATGAGGTGTGGAAACTTCTCGAAGTAACCCACGAAGGAACAACACAAGTCAAGGAGTCAAAGATCAGCAGACTTACTCAAGAGTACGAGGCATTCAAAATGAAGCCAAGTGAATCAGTCACTCAGATGTTTACAAGATTCTTGGATATTGTAAATTTGTTGTCTTCACTAGGCAAGGATTACAGTAACCATGAGAATATTTGCAAACTTCTATGAGCCCTTACAAAGAACTGGATTCCAAAGGCTACAACAATCATTGAAGGGAACGACCTCTCAACAATGTCTCTGAAAACACTCATGGGTAAGCTACTCACTCACGAGTTAGAACTTCAAGACTTTGAAGATGCTACACCAGAGGAGAAGTCAGAGAAGTCGATCGCTCTCAAGGCTCAACATAGAAGAACCATCGAAGATAATTCTGACGACAGCGACTCCGACTCTGAAGATCAAGCTCTTCTGGTAAGAAAATTCAAGAAGTTCATGAGATTTAACAGGAGAACAAAAGAAAGCAAAGACAACAACAACAACAACGAGGAAGATCCTATTTACTACGGATGTAAGAAGAAAGGACACATGAAGAAAGATTATCCCACAGCATCATCATCAAAGAAAATCAGCAAATATGACAAAGGCTACCTGAAGAAATCTACATCAAGAAAGTATGCCAACATAAGCATATGGCATAAAAGTGAAGCCAGCGACTCAGAAGATGAACAATCAGATGACGCTGCAAATGTATGCTTGATAGCTTACGATCAGGTGGGACCCCCTTCATTTGCTAGGAGCAAATGGATCCTCGACAGCGGTTGCTCACGGCACATGACCGGTGATGCTTTATTATTCGCAATACTATCGAAGAGGAATAAAGAAGGATACGTCTCCTTCGGTAATAATTTAAGAGGGTACATAATCGGTATCGGTGACATTGGTGAGGCTCCCTATCCAGTGATTAAAGATGTTTGTCTAGTTACCGAGTTAAAACATAATCTGCTCAGCATAAGCCATTTAGCTGACCACGGTTATGGCATTAACTTCGTAAGAGATAAATATACTATAATTGATAGTTCAACTGGTAGTACAATATTTGGAGGTATTAGGGAAGATAACATATATGTTTTCTATTTGTTGGAAGATGCTAACAAAGCAGGTAGATGTTTGATGGCCAAAAGCGTTGAGAGTCAACTATGGCATATAAGACTCGGTCATGCAAATATGGATACAATTTCAAGACTATCTACAAAGGAGTTGGTACGCGGCTTACCGGATATTTCTTTCAAGAAGGATACGGTATGTAGTGAATGTGAAAAGAACAAAGCTACCAAATCCGCATTCAAATCCAAGAACGCTGTAAGTACTACTAGACCTTTACAACAGTTGCATATGAACTTATTTGGACCAAGTAGAATTGCTAGTCTAGGTGGTAAGTTATATGCATTTGTCATTATAGACGATTTTTTTAGATATACATGGGTTTATTTTCTTGCACGCAAGAACGATGCATTATCAAAATTCGTCACCTTTTACAAGAAAGTACAGAATGAAAAAGGATTCATGATTACTTGCATTCGTAGCGATCATGGCGACGAATTTGAGAATACAGAATTCAAGCAATTTTGTGACATACACGGTTATTTGCATGAATTCTCTTGCCCTAGGACTCCGCAACAAAATAGAGTTGTGGAACGTAAGAACAGAACTCTATCTGAAATGGCTAGAGTAATGTTAAACCAGTTTAGTCTACCTAGATAATTTTGGGCTAAAGCTGTAAATACATCATGCTATATTCTCAATAGGGTTCTAATTCGACCTATATCGAAGAAGACTCCCTATGAACTATGGTTTGATAGAACACCAAATATTTCATATTTCAAGATTTTTGGTTGTAAATATTTTATTCTTAATACTAAAGACAATTTGAGTAAATTTGATGAAAAGGTCGATGAAGGTATATTTTTAGGTTATGCAGCAAAGAGCAAAGGATACAGAGTCTTCAACAAAAGAACCATGATCATCGAAGAATCAATCAATGTCAAGTTTGATGAGCTAAATCAACACTTAGACGATGATGACAATGAAGACTTAATCACACCAAGTATAGCTACTGCAAAACCTTCACACAGAGATACAGAACCATCACATCAAGCATCAGATGAACCTTCAAGCAAAGAAGCCGGAACTAGTAATCCGGAGACTACACCAAAAGAGATGAGATTCATGGCTAATCATCCAAAGGACTTGATAATTGGTGAGATTACCAAGGGTGTAAGTACTCGTTCCTCTAATAAAGATATAGCTTCTTGTGTTGCTTTTGTTTCGCAGTTTGAACCCAAAAATATTGACGACGCATGTAGTGATAATTTTTGGTTAGATGCTATGCAAGAGTAATTAAACCAATTCGAACAAAATTAATTTTGGGAACTTGTTCCCAAGCCCATTGATTATCCGTTCATTGGCAACCGATGGGTATTCCGAAATAAACTGAACGAGAATGGTTTAGTGACTCGTAATAAGGCTCGACTCATAGCTCAAGGATACAATCAAAAAGAAGGTATCGAATACGATGAGACTTCTGCCCCAGTTGCGAGATTAGAATCCATTCGCATATAATGTGCATTTGCATGTTTTCATAATTTTAAATTATTTCAAATGGATGTCAAAAGCACATTTTTAAATAGTTTTATAAAAGAAAAAGTTTATGTAGCTCAACCTCCCGATTTTACTGATTTCAAATTTTCTGACTATGTTTTCAAGTTGAAGAAAGCCTTATATGGTTTGAAACAAGCCCCTCGTACTTGGTACGATCGTCTAAGCTCTTTTCTACTTGATAACGGGTTTTCAAAGGGAAAGGTTGACACTACTTTGTTTATAAAATATTTGAATAACAACATTCTTTTGATTCAAGTCTATGTAGATCCTATTATTTTTAGATCTACTGATGAATCTCTTTGTCAAGAATTTTCAAAGTGTATACAGAATGAATTTAAGATGAGCATGATGGGAGAGCTAAAATTCTTTCTCGGACTGCAAATTAAACAAACCAACAATGGGACGTTCATAAATCAAGCAAAGTAGACAAAGGATCTGTCAAAGAAGTTCGACATGGAAGCTGCAAAGCCACTTAGCACTCCAATGGCGACCTCAACCAAGCTTGATATTGATGAACAAGGCAAATGCGTCGACATACGTAAGTATCGAGGTATGATTGGTAGCTAGCTATATTTAACTGCTAGTCGACCAGACATTATGTTTAGTGTTTGCTTATGTACACGCTTTCAAGCTAATCCTAAGAAATTACATCTGTGCGCAGTTAAGCGTATCTTCCGATACCTTAAAGGCACTTCTTCTGTCGGCTTATGGTATCCCAAAATCACGTCGTTTGACCTGACCAGTTATTCTGATGCTGATTTTGCCGGATGCAAAGTAGATAGAAAAGTACTAGTGGCACATGTCATTTTCTAGGAAAAGCTCTAGTCTCTTGGTTTAGTAAGAAGCAAAATTCTGTTGCTTTATCAACAATCGAGGCTGAGTATATCGCCGCAGGACGTTGTTGTGCACAAATTTTGTGGATGAAACAAACTTTAGAAGACTATGGATTGTATTTTGCACACATACCCATTTTCTGTGACAACACTAGTTCTATTAATTTGACTAAGAATCCAGTATGTCACTCTCGTACTATACATATCGAGATTAGACATCACTTTCTTAGAGATCATCAACAAAATGGAGATATAGACCTTGTATACATAGACACTCAGAATCAATTAGCTGACATACTCACAAAACCTCTAGCGGAAGATCGTTTCAATTATTTACGTCGAGAATTAGAAATTTTAGATATCAATAATATTAATTAATTTTGTTTTATTAATTAATTTATTCGATACTCAATAACTGTTTTCGAGACAAGCCTAAAAAGAGTCTGTCTGTCACCACGACTACAGTCGAAGCGAAGCGGTATTTAAGAGTTCTCCGGTGAACCTCCGTTAGTTGGGACAGTACTCCTACAGCTAATCTGAGACAGATACTGAGTAAAGAATATTAATTTCTAAAGTAATATTAATTATATTATTTTGATATTTAAAATTACTAAACTTTGAATTAAATATTTAAAACGAATTAACGAAAAAGTTCGGTCCGAATTCGGCCAGAGTTCGGCTGTGTATATATATGTACCAGTCAGAACCCGAGGCCCCCTCTTCTTCATTCTTCCAAACATCATCAAAACAGCAGCAGCCGTGCCCCCTAAACCCTAGTTCGTCTCAATTTTCCTTCTTCCAATCCGCGTGGAGATCTTCATCCAAACTTTAGATTCATGCAGAGAATTTCATCCTCTACAGCATATCCAACTCTCAGAAGGTATAATTCCTTCTCTCCTCTACTTTCCAATTGTTAAGGTTTCTAGATTTTGGGATAGAATGCCTAAGGGATTCAATCCTTTCAAGAGAAAGAAGACCAATGCCAGTGAAGAGGCATCGTCTTCGGATCCGCATACGGATTCCCTTTTTTCTTCGGTCTAATTGGATGACGGTGCATCGGACGAGTTTTACTTCAAAACTCCCGACCCAACCCTATTGTGGTATACCGATTTTATTATGCGTACTATTTGTACCGGATCTCCGATCAAATGGACTGTCTTTTCCGACCACCGTCCTTACTTTGAGATATTAGGGTTACAGCACTTTGTTTCTTTACAATTCCCTATAGCTACTAATATCATTAGATTATTTTACTGTAATTTCGTGTTAGACACTTTTACCGCGAGAATACGTGTCAGGGGGATAGATATCGAGTTTACTGATAAAACGTTAGCGGAAATCCTTGGTATTCCAAATGAAGGTGCCCCGCTCGATGATATCACTGATTTCGATTTCCCCGAGGGTACGACTCTCGTTAGTTTTAAGAATGAGCTTTGTGTGCCCGCACGTGCTCGTCGTAGAAAGTTCAAGGCCAATAACTTGAACTTGTTTAACTACGAATTATATCGCATCATCTATTCCACTCTACTTCCAAAATCTACTTCCAAAGATGATGTCACTGCACTTAAGCTTTCGCCTTTATATCACATTCTTAAGAGGATTCCTTTCTCTGCCCCTAAGACTATCATTCAGATGATGGGTAGATGTCGCAGAAGAGACCGCAACCTCTCTTATGCGATGATCATCCTACGCATCTTTCAGAGATTCGATATTGACTTATCCACTTGTGTTCTGGACCCTGAGCCCAAGTTCCTCAAACTCTCTCATCGTAGCATTGCCACTGTTCCTCCATCTACTGCACCTGTACCTCCTGTACCTACTCCCACAACACGTGGTCCTCCTCAGTCTTACCCTATGACATTTGAGGGTATTCATCAGCAGCTATCATATCTACAGTCATTTTATGTTGACACTTACAGTGAACATAAGTTTCGTGACGTGACTCGGTTCCAGGATATTGCCAACTCCTTCGCCGATTTGAGATTTACGCAGACGGGTCACTCAGCTACCTCTCTATCTCGAGACCCTTCTATTTCTGGCTACCGCATTGATGATGAGGCGGTCCACTCTCTGTTCCAGCCAGTGAACGCTTACGATTGGTATCGTACTTCTGGTACCACTCCTCATACTTCTGGAGCTGGTCTATCTAGACATGCTGGCGCTGCCGCCGATGACGATGATGATGATGATGATTTTTGAGATGTTACATATTGAGACTGATATTTTGTCTTATGTTTACTTGGAAATGTTCCGACTTTCCAAGATATTATCAGTACTCTTTATTTTGGTTATTATCTGTGACTCTTCATAGACATTTTGTTTATTATGCCTCAGTTTGGCATATGTTTCATTTAGTTCACTTATTAAGCTCAGCATTTTATTTGTTTCAGCTTTATTATCGCATTATCTCTCTTTTTATGCTTCCATATAAACTGCATGTGACTAATACCATGCATGTGTTGTTTATACAATATCTCTTATCTTTTTTAACTGTTAATACCATGCGTGTGATGAATGTTTTATTTCTTGTGTTTCTTCACTGTTTGTTACTTATGCATTTATTGCGGAGGAGCTTTCTCCTTTGTAATTCTTTTGCTAAGTGACAACGGGGGAGAAATAGGATCTAACATCTTCATGAATGCAAGTTATGAACAATTTTTTTCTTTTATCTGGTATTACATATTTTTGAATTGATCCATACTCAGATGTTATATCGGTAAGGTTTGTCAATTATGAAAATGGGAGAGATTGTTGGCCCATTGGTCATGGTCAAACTAGATTTTAATAATTGATCAAACTCTGTCTCGATATAAATGCAAGACAATTCAGATGTTTACCTACGACGTTTTGGACACTACTCAACGATGGATATCTACTATGTTCAAGACCGAAGCTGTTTGCCATTCAGAATGTATTTCCTTCAAAGCAATGTAATTTTTTATTTTATTGAGTCTAGGAATACATTATACACCAAGTCGTACTGGCAAATAGGCTGTCCGGAATCATTTTTCAAAATCACCCTATCCTTTTAAAAATGACCTATGTTTTTGAAAAATATCTTTTTTTACAAAAAGCTTCAGAAGAACTTTTCAAAAAGCCAAAATAATTTTTTTTCAAAATCAACTGGCAGAACCCTAGCAGAACTCGACCAGAGTTCGGCCAAGTTGAACGTTATATGAACGTTTGATTTTGAACTTGGTCTCCCTTCAGTTGCGGTTTGTTACAAAGAGTTCTGTCCGAATTTTGCCCGAATTCTGTCAGAGTTCTATCTTTGAAAAAACTATAAATAGAGAAAGATTTCGATCATTTCAAATCACCAATTCACTTTCAATCTCTTCTCTTCTAAAGCTTACATTTTCTCTAAAGAGTTCTCAAAAGCTTTCATTTTCAAATCCCAAGCCAGTTACAATCCTCTAGTCGATTTGTCAGTGCTGTACGGTCTAGAAGTTTCAGAGCGATTGTAATCAGAGGCTTGATTGAAGATACAATTCTTCACAATTGAAGTTGGTCGAGTTCTTCGTATCAAAGCTCGCGTCTGTAGAAGTTGTAATGACTTCGTAAGAAAACTTGCAGAATTTTCCAATAGTGGATTCAACTGGAAGCTAGAGTTCTTCCGACTGGACTAGTCCTCACAAGAGAAAAATCAGTATAAATCTCGGTGTTTGCGTTTGCCTTCTGATCACTTTTTATTACTGTCATTTATTTTGTAATTATTATTATATCTGTGATCTAACTGCTAACGAGATTTTTAATTAGCAATATTCTGCTGCCTATTCTATTCACCCCGTCTAGAGTATTCTGCTTTATGATTTCGTTCCTACACAGAGAATAGGCTCTTTGGATAGCTAGCACTTCTGGTGATACGAGGACGATACCAACTCCAGCAATAATGATACCGTTGGGTCCAATCTAGAAGCACCATCAAAGAATAGACGCCAAGCAAAAATTTCTTCTGAAGTTATGTTAGATTCCAGAGTTTTATCAGGAATTTCATCATAGAGTTTAGAAGTTTCAGAAATTATATGTGCAGCCAGAAAGTCAGCTAGGGCTTGACCCTTGGCAGACTTTTATGGGACATAGACCATATCATATTATGCTAACAATATAGCCCATGTAGCGAGTCTGAAATTGAGTATACTGGGCTTCTTTATCAAGAACCGTAGAGAATTGACTCTAGAGATGACATGAATGGTCTGGCCCATAATATAATGCCTTATTTTCTGAACATCGAACATCAGGGCTAAACACTCTTTTTCTACCGGGCTATATCGATGTTCAACATCGATCATCGTACGACTGAGATAATAAATTGCGTGTTCCTGACCTTCCTTTTTCTTTTGTGCTATGAGGGCACCCAGGGAGTGATCCATTGCTCGAACATACATCAGGAAGGGTATTCATGTGATTGGAGGAACTAAGACTGGAGGATTTACCAAGTACCTCTTTATTTCTTCAAATGCTTGATGGCATTCGTCAGTCTAAACAAAAGACACATTTCTTCATTAGTTGAGTGAACGGTCTACAGCGTCTAGAGAGATTTGAGATGAATCTCCTGATATACGCAAGTCGATCCTGGAATCCTTGTAGCTCTTTTAGATTGCGCGGAGGACGCATCTCTTGAATGGCTTTGACTTTCTCGGGGTCAATGTGTATACCCCTGGAGCTAATAACAAATCCGAGGAATTTGCCACTAGAGACTCCCAGGAATAACTTGGTGGGATTCATCTTGAGTTGATGCTGGCACATTAGATCGAATATAGTTCTTAAGTCTTGGATTGGATCTTCCTTTAGACGACTCTTGACAGCAATATCGTCAACAAAACAATCGACTGTCTTCCATAAATGTTCGCAGAAGATGGTGCTAATGGCCCACTGATAGGTTATACCATCATTTTAAAGACCAAATGGCATGACTGTGTAGCAGTAGACACCTAGCGGAGTGCGAAAAGATGTATGTTTTTATCTTCGAGATTCATCCTAATCTGATTATATCCAAAAAATCTGTCCATGAAAGACATTCGTTCGAACCCGCAAGTGTTGTCGATCATGACATCAGTGATCGGAAGAGGGAACTCATCTTTGGGACAAGCTTCATTAAGGTCTCTAAAGTCGATGCAGACTCGAATCTTTCCTATTTTCTTTATAACTGGGACAACATTAGCCACCCAGTCTGGATGTTGTTCTTCTCTGACAAAGCCATAAGAGATGTGCATTTTAACTTCAGCTTCTAAGGCTTCTATCATATCAGATCAAAATTGACATTGTCGTTGTTTGATCGGCTTAGCATTTGGCAGAATCTTGAGCTTGTGAGTAGCGACTTGAGGATCTAGTCCTGACATGTCTTCATAAGTCCAGGCGAATATTTCAATATATTCTCTAATGAGATGGATCAGATCTTGTTTATCTGCTTCCGGAATACTTTTTCGGATAAATATTGGCTTTGGAGAAGCTTCGTCTCCGACGTCGATTTGGACCAATTGATCCACGATGGACGGTTCACGCTGCTCGAAGCGAAGTTCCCATTGAGTATCCATCCTTTATGCCCAGGGCTCAATTTCAGAAGTCTTGTAAAACCTCTAAATTTCTACTACGATTTTTTAATAAATATGGTATTGATTTTTGTATTTCGTATTTGTACGTCGCGTACGAGTTGTGTTTCGTAAATGTCTCGTCAAGTACGAATAAGTATGAAGTACATATTTTTATAAAATATTTTAATTATATAAATGTAGAAAATATTTCAAAATAATAGACGATAAATATTTTATATTGCTTGAAGTTGTAAATGCGTCGAGTCGAAGATTGCCAAACTTTAATTTTATTTAAAAAATATCATTTTATTTTATGGTACAAGTATAACTAGTAATTTAGAAAAACTGTATTTTATATAAGTATTATTTTTGCATGCGAGTGTATAAATATTTGTATTTTTGAAATTAATTATTATCATTAATATATTATTTCGAAAAAGTATGGTAAATATGGGTTAATTTAATATGTAATTAATTATGGTGATTTAAGTTGGAAAAAAAATAAGTTATTTAAATACAGTTTAAATGAGAGATAGAATCTATCTACATTGGATTATATTTGATTGAGTTACATTTAAATTAATTTGAATTAAATAGTGAAAAATCTAAGGGAAATTAAAACTCTTCTTAGTCCTTATCTAGATAAGACTTTTGTAAACCCCCTGATTTTTCGAAATAAATATTTGTGGAATTTTTGAATTTTTTAAATAACTAGCTATTGGCTTATTATATAATTTGTATTATTTTACATATATTTAGTATAGTGCTTATTAGTGAATTTAGTATAAAAATATATAAAGATATTTTTCTAGTACATTAAGGATCTAAACTATATTATACAATTTTTTCTCAAAATTTTAGGATTTATTTCATAACTTTTATTACTTTTTATATGTTACTTATATTGTACACTATTTACATAATATAGAATAAATGTCAATTTCGTATTAAATATTTTATCTTTATAAATGAGATTAGATGAAGGTTGTTTAAATAAAAATTAACTCTATTTATTATTTATAGTAATTTTAAATAATGTTATAGTTAATTTAGATAAATATGAACTATATTTTAAGTTAATCATAATCCTAAGTCTAATAGAAAAACATCCCTATCTATATTATATCATAACAAAGTAACTGCTATCAATTTAAATCAAATCCTATATAATTTAGGAGGTAAATCTAAAATAAGTACCTATATATACCCAATACATTCCCTTCCTATCAACCACAATTCGAAATTATTTTTAGTCCAATAGGAACTCAAAAATTCGTCATCAGAATTCAGCCCCGCTTTTTAGTAGCAAGAGCAACTTGAAACGACGATATCTCCTAGCTCCGAACTCCGTTTCGCCTCCAGTTATTTTTAAAAGAAGCGTATCGAGTTAAGATTTGCAGAAACATATTTTTTTAGAAAAAATTCATTCTGTAGATTTTTGCAAAATTGTTTGAGTATCTAGTGTCCCAAAATAAACGTATTTCAGTATTTTTGCGATTTTGGGAGATTCCGGAAACGAAAATGCGATACGTTTAGTTTTTTAAAAAGCTGATACGAAAACCTATGCCATATCCTAATTTCAGAATCTATTAAATAAATATAATAGGTGCAGTATTAATTATGATTAGATAATAGACTATTTTCAGCATCCGAAGTTGTTCCTACACCTTCCCTTTTGTGCGTTGTTGTTGATTCGTCGCCAGGACATCATCTTACCTCACTTCGGACATTAGGCAAGAGACCTTGCCTTTACTTTTTATTTAAATTGCTCTATATCATGTATGCTTTACTTATTTCTAGCAAATATAAATTGTTCTTGCAAATTATTACATTTTAGTTATATTATTTTGCATATCGACCTTGTAGAAGCATGGAATTTCACGACCAGAAAGCCCATGCGCCAGACACTACATGCGCCAGAACTTGGACAGAACACTTCACAGCAAAGTCAATAAGTATAGACATTTGAAGAAAGACTTTTTATTTATATACAAAAGTCTATTACATGTCTAGAAAAGGTTGTACAAAGGAGAATTTCTACAAAGAAAAGATCCTAAGTCTACAGCCAGCGGCCACCATGCGCCTTCAGATAGGCGCAGCAGTCACCATGCGCCTCCAGATAGGCGCAACAGTCACCATGCGCCGCCAGTTAGGCGCAGCAGATACCATGCGCCTCCAACCAGGCGCATCCCACTATCTCTTCAGCAGCTCAGTTATGTGCATCCAGCTCAGTTATGTGCATCCCTTCAGCAGCCCAGTTATGTGCCGCTCTTCCAGCCAGGCTCACCTGATAAGTGCTTTTAAACAAAGAATTTAACCCTCTGGCTGGAACCAAGGAAGAGAAGAGCACCGCAAGCCTGTGGCCAGGGGAGGCTTCGAAAGAGCCTCCAAAGACCAAGGAAGACCGTAATCGAAATACGGCTAAAGGAGCAGCTTTCAACACAACCAGAGTGGGCGACACCCACTTTGAAGGAAGAAAGAGCCTAGCACCACCATTCCGATCTACGGCCCTTCCAGAACAACGGAGACGAGGCCCGAGCATCCCTATCTTTGGATGCAACAGGCACCTTCCGCCTGCCTCAGAAGCCCTCGACTCCGTCTTTTGGATGTAACAGTCACCTTCAAGAGCATCAACGACAACATGGCGTCTCATCTTCACCCTCGGGAATACTTCGCCAACAGAATGCACCCAAGAACCCAAGATCATGATTGGAAGTACGTGAGAGAGTGAGAGGCCAACCTTCTCTCCATGCCACTATTTATAGGCCCGGCAGATCAAATCCATGCGCCAAGTGGATGGCTCTCCGAATTCCGTGTAATGAACTCACATTAAATGGATGAACCGGACGCCTCGACTTCAGCCAAACGGCTATTTAAAAGCACTCGAGAAGCAAAACAGCCGCATCATTAAAGACGTGTCGGATGCACCGGCTGGACAGCGCGACAGCGCATCACACCCCTTCAAACACCAAGCGCCTCCTACAGATGCGCCCTGTACCGAGCACATCACAGAGGATGCGCCCCCATACGTCTCCATACGCCTAGTGGAACGTCAACCAACGCGCCCACTCAGCTGTCCATCGAATGTCACCAACATTAAATGCTGAACTGACAGAGTTGGCAGCACGCCTCCCCAAGCCTGAACGGTTGACAGCTTTTACAGAAAATGAAGCGTCCACAACGTCAGCATCATCATGACTTTACTTCGACGGCTACTGCCACGTGGCCACTCGACCACCCGTATGAGCCTCTGCGGCCATGCGTCCAAACCTGCATGCGCCTCAAAAGCCAGGCGTCTTAGACCCTTCACTGATCCCTAAAGACAGAAGAAGAGTCTCCAGTTGAAGCTTTGCATGCACCTCAAAAGCCACGTGCCCCAGACTGATCTCTGATCCCGAAGGACAGAAGGAAGGTCGCTCGCATGCGCCTCAAAAGCCATGCGCACAGAACGGTTCGTGACTCCTAAAGGTCACGAGCCAAAATCTCATCATGCGCCCAATCCAAGATGCATCCCACCAAATTATCCCCCCCATCAGATCCGAGATCTCCGGGCCATGAGTCGATGACACGTGTCCTTTGACTCAACTCATCCAAGATTTCAGCAACAGAAAGATCTTCTCCTTTGCTACGTGCCGGCTCACAACAGCAGTATGATGAATTCAACCCCTCGAGTAGGGCGCATCATTCATGTGCCTCCATCAGTAATCTCCACGTGGCGTTCCCATATACCGGCGCATCCTACATATGCGTGCATGAGCAGCCAACCTGCCCAGCTATAAGTAGAGGGATCATTTCCTTCTTACATATACACACACAGACAACGCACAGAATCCACAGAGAATCACCAGAGAGACAGAGACAGACACTCAACGTCTTCCTCCTCTCGGCAAGCTCCAGCACCCAGAGCAATCTACATCTTCAGAGAACCGATGACCGTCGTCAGCTCGTCAACGGAGTCAATGCATTACCAATCGCTCCATTGGCACTAAGGACCCAGATTAAACAAAAGTGTACTCCTAGGACTACATCTAAGTCCTATATTGTAACACTGTTCTGTTTGTATTAAAGTTTTCAATCAAACAATTTTAATGGCAAATAAGCTGGCGACTCTGCTGGGGACCTCTTTCTCTTCCTCCGAGAAAGTCGTGTCATAGGCCGACGACGTGAAGGTGGGCTCCTCCCACAAGACGCTGGTCGTACGCCTCAATCAACAGGCGTACGAGGAGTTTATTTCTGAAGGAAGTGCGAGTCCTTCGAAGCGGCTGCCGAAGCCGAAGAAGACCCACCGTATCTGGGTGCGCAAGGTCGACGCCTCGGGCACCAAGGTGCGCCCGCTGATGCAACGCATCTCTCGGGGAAGCGTGCAGTTGACCACGTTCCCCAACCATCTCCCTCTCAGGCGAGGAAGATGCGTCGACGGAGCAGGGGCGCAGCCAATGCCCCGCGCATCACCTCTGATGCGCCACAAAAAGTCTCTGTCTTTGATAGACTCACTCGCTGTAATGGCGAGAAGAATATGGATGCTGAGTACTACGCACCCCAGCAGCAGGCCAGAGGCACGCGCTCACAATCACGCGCGCTACCGATGGCAAGCTGTACAAGGTCGAATCAGGTGCCTCCGTACCAAAAATGAGTCGACCTTCAAAGTCCTCATCTCACTTGGACGCATCTACTGCGTGCACAACCAAGTCGAGTGAGGCAAATTCAGTGGTCTTGAACTCCCGTGCCTCCTCTGGTTGTGCGTTTGAGGTCCGTTCAAGTCACTTCAAATGTTGTGGTTCCCCCACTACTGATCGTGATGCCTGCTTGGTATTAGATCAGGGGGCGCAGCACTCACCTGTCCACCCTGGCGTTTGGCCTTGCCATGCGCCTGAAGGGGGTGTGAAGGTAGCACTCTCCTCCAACGACCTGCGTAACGTGATCACTCACAAGCGTCGTTCAGGAGAGTCGACCAACAGGCATGATGCGCCTCTCACGGGGCATACTTGTGCGGTTGTCACCATCAACTGCTGTTGCAAGGCAGCAGTACCACCAAGGCAGTTAGTCTTCCAGCGGCTGCAATCATCCACACCCCTCCGACATCGCCTCGGGATGAAGGTGTCAACAGAAGAGGAGCCAAGGGTTGCTTCATGCAACGTGACCTCCAACTCCTCGTCAGTCCGGAAGACGACTAGCAATCGCTCGTCTTCATCCAAAAGCCAGCCAAGGAAAACCAAGGCAGCTGTCTCCACCTCTGGAGTGTTCGAAGGCACTCGGTCGAGGAAGAAATTCTTGGAGGAAGCTTGGGGTAGTCAGACCCTTGTTGAGCCTCCTTCCGAAGACGAACATGTCCAAAGCACAGCTGCGACGTATCTTTGTCCTCAAGGCAAAGTCAGCCTCTCAGAAGCCCCTCAAAACGAGGATGTCCCCCAGGACACGGCTGGGGGTAGAGACGAAGAGGCCCTTCAAGACGGAGCTGAGGGCAATCAGGCCCATGCAGATGCGCCCGTCGAGAATGACCTCTAGAATGTGGCTGGGGGTGGCCAAGGTGGAACACCAGGAGAGGTGACTCCCCCACATGAAAGTGAGGCCGAGAGCGAAGCCTCAACCAATCCATCCACTCCCGGCTGTGTCATGACAGTATACATAACTGGGGGTGATTCCGAGTCTGATGCGCCGCCGCAGGACATTGTCCAACGCATAGACTCATTAGAGGGAGGACTCAAAACCCTCTCTGCCTCTATGCAAGCACTGACTCAAGCAGTGTTTGATATACGGTCGGCCTTGACCAGAACACCTTCAACCGATCCCGACCCAGGAGCCAATGGGGAGTCGAGTGTACCCCTTCAACGGGCACCCTCAGACACAGAAGCACCCCGGACGTCGGAGCCCTCAAACGCTCTACCCCAGATAGTACCACCTTCCCCGACTCCTAGCTCCACGGAGGATGTGGTCGAAATGATCAAGGACTTGCGGGAGCGCTTTGAGTCCAAAAACAGGCAAGAGGAGCGCCAGAAGATGGGCATTCCCCAGCCTTATCCCCTCGAGTAGAACAAGGTGGTTTATCCTCCAAAATATAAACCACAAACACTCACGCCGTACGACGGGAAGGACTCTCCGCGTCGATACCTGACATATTTCCAGTCACAGATGGGGCAACTTCCAAAGGAGGACGCGCTCCTCACCAGCATCTTTGTTGGGGCCCTAAAAGGGGTGGCGTATGACTGGTACTGCAGCCTTCCTGACAATTCTATATCGTCCTTCGACGACTTAACGCACCTCTTCCTCGATCACTTCTACGATGGCGGGAAGGACATAACGATGGCATCTCTCATAGAGATACGCCAGAAGGAGAAAGAAACGGTTCGGGTGTTCATCGAACGCTTCCGACAGGCCTGCTTCAGGCTACCTCCACGCATGCCAGAACATGCGCTCCTCTTCTCTTGCAGCATGAATATGCTGCCTGCAGTGAAGCTCTGGCTCAACTCTACTCCCCTCCCGACTGGAGCTCCCTGATCATCAAAGCTAAAGCCGCAGAAAAGAAGGCGGCCAATGCACGTCTTCTGGGTGTCAGCTTCTCCGCCTTTGATGATAAGGGGAAAAGGTCTGCAGCCAACAACTCCGGACGAGAAGTAAAGGGAAAACAGGTATTGACAGTTAATGCCTCGAAAGGCACATCTGAGCCTACTCAGAAGCCTCCACTGGCACCGAGACCCAAGGAGGTGTATTCATTCAATGACGAAGACACCCTGCAACTCTTTGAAATACTGAAGCAGGGTGACAAGATCAAGCTCCCGGACCCAAAGCGGCCCGATAAAGTCGGGAAAGTGGACAACCCGAGGTACTGTCACTACCATCGGTTTGTCGGACACCCGACCAAGGACTGCTACGTCCTCAAGAATTATATCCAGCGCATGATCAATGCCGATGTAATCTCCGTCGACTATGAAGAGAAAACGGTATCAGCCAATGTGGTGTCACTTCAATTCGGCACCTTGCCGCCGACCACCACACAAGATGGCGTCGTCCCCATCCCTGAGGCGATAATGGAGGTGGTGAACTTACCACCTACTCGTGACAATGTGAGTGGACTCATCCCACTCACCACATCTCGAGGAGAGGTCCTCTGGGTTCACCCCGACCTCGTCTCTGAGGTGACTCAACCGGAGGTACGCTCTACCTCCAAATCAAAAGGCAGGAAGATCAAGTCTTGCCGCACGGTCTCTTCTTCAACGGAAGAGGCACTTCTAGTGCAGACGCGTGCACAACCGAACACCCAGCCCGGCGAAGCTGCCGCCGAGGTGGTGCCTCCTGGCACCATCCCTGAGGAGGGCCCGTCTAAACCCTCAGCAGCCAATAAGCAGAAGCAGGTGGAGGATCGTTTCGACAGACCTCTACGAAAGGAGAATGCTTCGGGGCTACTGCACGCCTGTCTTTGTTTGAGCTCCTGCGTCTTTCCAAAGACTTCTGAGAAGCTCTCTGCGAAGCTCTGAAGGACGCTGAATCCTTTCTCAGTCAGGTCAAGCAGCCTGAAGACCTCCCAACTACTTGTGCGCACTGTTATTGTGCAGATGAAGTTATCCCAAACATAACTTTCATCTAACAAGACATGCTGCTCAAGCACCACCGACATAACCGACCGCTGTATTACACAGGGTACATCGGTTCAGTCAAGGTGAGCCGGATTCAGATCGATCCGGGGTCTTCCCTCAACATCATCCCGAAGGCGCTGCTATCAAAACTAGGGATCCCAATGTACCGGCTGGCACCCTCCAACGCTAGCAAAAGTGAGCCACTGGGCAAGATCCGACTGAAGTGTCACATCGACAACCTCAAAACTGAGGTGACCTGTTATGTGGTGGATGCCGAGGTCAACTACAATATCCTGCTCGGCCGACCATGGTTACATGAGTATATGGTGGTGCCTTCCACGCTCCACCAATGCATGAAATATGTATCCACCAACGGCGTCATCCGGACGGAGTTTGCAGACATCGATCCTTTCAAAGGGATTGAAGCTTACTTCACCGACTCCGACTTGTACAAGCCACTTGACGAGGAGGAAGCCAACGATGCTGATGATGAGGCAGAGACGGCAACTGAGCCGGATACGGAGCCTGAGATGACTCCAGACGCCCCTTTAAACATCCGACTGAAGGGCAAACCACCCCAGAAGGTGCCTCCAATGAGCATCAAACTATCAGGGAAAGCACCGACTCCTGAGGCTCCCCTGAAAATATGCCTCAAGGGAAAGCCGCCTCAAACATCGGCTCCCCTGGTGGCAAAATTACAGGGGAAAGCACCACTCACAGGAGGCGCAGTTGAGGCACCTCTGAAGGTGCGTCTTAAGGGAAAGCCCCCGCAGTCATCCAAGATGACAGAGAGGGCTCACATAACCCTCTCAAACCCCAAAGTCAAAGCTGCGGTGGATTCTCCTGATCCGGCCCCAGTGCTTACAGATGAGGAGCTTGGCGAATATATCTCTGCCGATGTAGATGCACCCTCCTTAGACAATGTAATCCTACGGGATAAAATCTCGTACTTCATCAATAATAGAGTGTCTTTTAATTATTCTTGTCTTTCACATTGGAATGCCATGTATACATTAGATAACGCTCTACGGTCGTTGCAAACACAAATAACGACCGTCCATAATATAAATCGAGTAGTCCCGTCTCAAGGAGTCTGTTTTATAGCCCCTCCACGAAGCCGAGACGAAGGATCCATCATTTTGGGCAAAGTCGAGCGTCATCAAGACCTTCCGCCACTCGAGCCAGAACCTGATACCGGCAGAGTACAAGTCTATCGGTACACGGATACGACAAAGTACATCATCCAAAAGATGGGCTACGACCTAAAAAGCAACAAAGGCCTAAACTACGGCAAGGGTCGACGTCTCCCTCTCCGGCTTCCAACACCCAAAGAAAAGCCGCAGGACTACTACAATAAAACTCGACGGGGGTAGGCTATGTCACGCCGCCAGCAACTCCAGAGAGTTCAGACGCAGAAGACGTAGAACCTTTCCACTCATCCGAAGCATAGACTTGGGATTCCGATACCAGTATCGGATCAGTCTTCAGGAAGGTGCTGTCAGCTAACATGACGTCAGCACAACCTCAAAAAGGTGAAGGCGAAGACCAAGCGTCGGAACCCTTCGAAGAAGAACCCTGGGCTCAACGCCTAGGAGAATAATGGGAGTCTCGTTTTGAGTTACGTGAACCTCCCACCGAAGACGAAGTCGAGCAGATCGACCTTGGGGACGGATCTTCTTCCAAACCCATCTTCATCAGCAAAAGCCTAGAAGGAGAAGACCGAGAGTCTCTAATCCAGCTGGCTAAAGAGTACATCGACGTCTTTGCCTGGAGCTAGGAAGATATGTCGGGACTTGATCCACAGATCATAATGCATAGGTTGAACATCTTACCTGATGCCAAACCAATCAAACAACAACAGCGACGTTTCCGTCCGGACATCATGAATGCCATCGATCAGGAGGTGGACAAACTCCCGACCAGCGGCTTCATCCGTGAGGAACAGCACCCAGATTGGGTAGCCAACGTCGTACCTGTCACCAAGAAGAATGGGAAAATACGAGTCTGTATCGACTTGAGGGACCTCAACTCTGCTTGCCCGAAGGATGAATTCCCGCTTCCAATCACCGATGTGATGATCGACAACACATGTGGCTTTGAACGCATATCCTTCATGGACGGGTATTCAGGCTAAATCAAATCAAGATGTTCCCCGATGACGCAAAACACACGTCATTCAGGACTCCGAAGGGCATTTTCTGCTACACAATGATGCCTTTCGGCTTGAAAAATGCCGGTACAACATACCAACGAGCTATGAGCACCATCTTCCGTCAACATCTTTGCAAGACAGTCGAATGCTATGTTGACGATATCGCAGTCAAGAGCCGTCTCAAAGGAGATCACCTACAGGATCTGAAGACAGTCTTCGATCTCATGCGGGCACATCAACTCAAAATGAACCCCGCTAAATCCTTCCTGGGGGTTTCTAGCGGCAAATTCTTAGGATTTGTCATCACGGCGAAAGGCATTCATGTTGATCCCGAGAAGACCAAAGCCATCCTCAACATGGACCCTCCGAAGAATCTTCGAGAACTTCGGGCCTTACAGGGACGTCTGGCATACATCCGGAGGTTCATAGCAAACCTCTTCAGTAAATGTCAACCCTTTACTCAGCTCATGAAGAAGGGAGTCTCTTATGTCTGGACAGAGGAGTGCCAAAAGGCTTTCAACGACATCAAAGCCTACTTGACGAGCCCATTAGTCCTGGTGGCACCTGTCACCGGCAAACCATTTCTCCTCTAAGTCCGTGCCATGGATCATTCCTTTGGCGCTCTGCTGGCTCAAAATAGCGATACAGGCTATGAGCAAGCAATCTACTACCTCAGTCGAACGCTCATCGGGGCCGAACACCGGTACAACCCCGTTGAAAAGGAGTGCTTGGCTTTGGTGTTTGCCATCCAGAAGACTCGTCATTATGTCTCGGGCCAGACAATTCATGTCATTTCCCGAGTCAATCCGTTCAGAGTCCTCATGACGAAGCCAGGTTCATTGAACTCCCGGCTAGCCATATGGGCGATCTTGCTAACACCTTATAATATGGTGTTTGTCCCACAAAAAGCTGTTAAAGGTCAAGCTCTGTCTGACTTTTTAGCTGCACACCCTATCCCAGAATCCTCAAAACTCTATGAAGACATCCCGGATGAGGTCCAAGAATCCAACGTCACCGAAGGAAGCTTCGTTTGGCAGATGTTTTTTGATGGCGCTTCAAGAACAGGCCCCAAAGGCCAAATCATCGCAGGAGTGGGGGTAGTCTTAGTCTTCCCCGATCAGTTGGTCATCCAGCGTGCTTACTCCCTTTCGAAGCCGTGCTCCAACAATGTTGCCGAGTACAACGCACTCATTATGGGACTCCAGCTCGCACAACAGCTGGGGGTAGACCATCTGGAAGCCTACGGTGACTCAAACTCGTCGTGAACCAGATTCGGGGGCAGTACGAGGTTCGCCATGAAGATCTGATCCCTTACCATGAAGTTGCATTGAACATCATTTCAACCTTCACCGGGTTCTTCATCGAACACGTACTTCGTCTACAAAACTTGGAGGCTGAAGCTCTGGCTGGCCTCGCAGCCTCATTGGCAGCGCCCTTTGGGACTCAACACTATGTCACGGTAACTGGCCGAGACTTGGTTTGTCCTAGAAACAACCTATGCTTGCGAGTGGCTCACGCCATGCCGACGAACACTGGTGTTAATGTCCGAGACTGGAGGTTCCCGTTCATCGACTTCGCTGTCTACGGAATCCTTCCAGAGGACCCGAAGAAAGCCGTCTCAGTCAGGAGACGCTCTCTTCGATTCTACTATGATACAGCTACCAAAACGCTGTACCGACGCTCCTTCGATGGGCTCCTCCTTCGGTGCTTGTCCAACGAAGAAGCAACCGAAGCTCTTCAAGAAGCTCATGACGGAACTTGCGGAGCTCATCAACCTGGCCCTAAGTTGCAGGATCGACTGCGATGTATGGGCTACTACTGGCCAACCATGGCCGCCGACGCTGTTGAATATGCTAAAAAGTGTCATGTATGCCAACTTTATGCAGACTTCATACATACACCGTCTGAACCACTACATCCTACAGTCGTCTCCTGGCCCTTTGAAGCCTGGGGCATGGATATTGTGGGACCAATCACCCCTCCTTCATCAAGAGGACACCGCTTCATCCTGGCCATTACCGATTACTTCTCCAAATGGGCAGAAGCAGTCCCACTGGCGAAAGTAAAGAGCTCCAGGGTGGTCAGCTTTATCAAACACCATGTCATTTACCGTTTTGGAGTACCCCGGCGGATCATTCATGACAATGGTCCTCAGTTTATCAGCCACATTTTTAGCAGGTTCTGTGACAAGAATCGCATTCAAAATATGGCATCCACGCCTACAATCTGGCTGCAAACGGGTTAGCAGAGGCGTTCAACAAAACTATTGTCAGGCTACTCAAAAAGGTCGTGTCATCTAACAAACGCGACTGGGAAGAAAAGCTTGGCGAATGCCTTTGGGCCTACCGTACAACGGTACGGACCCCAACAGGCAACACACCATTCTTCCTGGTCTACGGGAGCGAAGCGGTACTGCCTCTCGAGATCCAGATACCCTCACTCCGTGTAGCAATAACAAACAAACTCACAGAAGAAGACAATCAACGTCGTCGTCTACGGAAACTGGAGGCACTCGATGAGAAGCGTCTCCTGGCTCAACAACGCATCGAACTCTACCAAGCCCGTATATCACAAGCTTTCAACAAGAAGGTCAAACAGAGGACTTTCTAAGTTGGCGACCTGGTTTTAGCAGTCAGAAGGCCAATGGTGTTAACTCACAAGACACCAGGAAAGTTCGAGCCCAAGTGGGAAGGACCTTTCATCATAGAGACGGTATACTCAAACGGTGCTTACCGCCTCGCCAAACCCAATGGGGACTTGTTCATGATGCCCATCAATGGCAAGTTCCTAAAGAAGTACTATTCTTGACATCCTTCAGACATGTACTTCCCCAAAGGGGATCTGTGGGCCCAATCATCAGGGCTCACACACAATCTCCTTCCACAAACTCATACGCTTTCGGAACCCAGCTGTTCGGTGGCATCCTTCAGTAGAAAGACAACCACGTCCACATCACCTCTGAGTTATTCCTCTACACCCCATAAAGCGGAATCTTACGCTACGTAAGCCGACGCTACCCTTCATGTTTACCACGTCCACATTACCTCTGAGTAAACATCTCGTACAATCAACCCCTGCGTTGTCGTACATTGATCGCAGAACTTCCACGTCCACATCACCTCTGAGTTGTTCAGCGTGTCCCCCAGGATCATTCCTACCACGTCTATAATACCTCTGAGTAGGATGATTCTATCATTTGAAGCCAATGATTGCCATGTCCACATCACCTCTGAGCAAACATGTTGGTTCCTTCAAACTTATTATCTGTACCTAAAAACTAAGGTGCGTAAAAGATAATAGGTCCACATAAATCATCAAGTTCATGATAACAAAAATGAACACATCACAAAAAAAGGTTGTGTACTTCTTTATTTTCTAAAAAAAAAAGAGAGTACAGAACAACACTATCCCCTAGCAAGGGTTGCAAAAGAACTTAAAAAAGGGAGAAGCTACAGTCCCTGAACCTCTCCAGGATGGGCTGAGAGCTCTCTGACTCGACGTCTTAAGTCGGCTGTACGGGTCTCCACAGTCGCCAGGACTCGATGCTCAGCTTCTTGACGCATCAATTCAACAGCCTCAACGGAAGTTTTGCTCTCATGCTTCTCATCAAGCTGTTATCATCCAACGCAGCTCGCGTTTCCATCGTCTTCTTCATGGACTGAGACAACTGCTCTACCGCAGCCTCAGTCTCAGCCATCTCGTGCTCCTAAATGCCCACAGTGGCCTGGTAGGAAGACTCAATCTCGGCAATCAACTTCCTCTTCTCCGCATCTACCAAGATGGAGAGGTTATTTTGCTGGATGCGCTGAAGTTCCGCAAGCCGCTCGTCCAGCTCGATCACCGAAGCCTCCAAAATTTCGGCCATATGGTCGTGGCCTTGGTGAACGCGGATCAGCTCGATACAGGGCATTGCCAGAGTTCTTGCCGTCGCAAAGCTCCCGTTGGCATCCATCACCGCAGATACACCCCTCTGCAGCATTTTGTACACCCCCTCGACGAAGAATTTCACATATTTGTCTGCGTCCGCCAGTACCTGCGGCGTCATAGCAGGAGTTGGAGGAGCTACTACACTTAGCGGACCGGAAGAAGATCCGCCAACCTCAACCTGCGAGGCTTGAACCTCGGCATCAATAGGCTCTTCATCAACAGGGGCTGGACTGCTAGCCCGAGGAGCCGAAGGAACAGAGGAAGCCGGCACAGGCGTCGAGATAGTTCCCCAAGTAGAAGGATTAACAGAGGGTTCCACACCCTTGCCCTTCTCAAGCCCGGAGGAACCACCGACGTCAACAGCCACCTCTTCTACCCCCAACGTCCTATCAGCAACCAGTACCTCCTCCGACAGAATGGGAAGATCAACACTCATCTCCTGGCCCGCCCCGGGAGACAGGACCGGCAGAAGGGTCTCATCCTTCTCAAGTCCCTTTACAGGGACAGAATCTGTCGCTACCTCCTGATCGGTAGCCACCTCAACTTCCACGGTTGAAGTTGGGGTAGGACTCGGCAATGATATAGCCGACCTCCCCTCATCATGACAAAGAGGGGAATCAACCCTCTCCTCTGTCCCAACCATATCTGTTGCCCCCGCAACAGACTCTTGCATCTCGGAAGCAACGTCATCCGAAGGCGACGAACTCCAATCCACCTCATCATCAGGATGCCTCGAGTCCGTAGGACCCTCAACGTCCAAGGCCCCCATGGCAGACTGTACCTTCCCGACAGAAGATACTAAAACCTTCGCAGGAATATCTTCGGGATCCTCCTCCACGGGAGACATTATCATCGGTGGAATGCGCTCATCAGAAGAGCCTGCCACCTCCTTCGGTTTACTAGCACCCGATTTTGAAACACGAGACTTCTTCTTCGACAATCCCTGCAAGAAGAAAAGCATAAGTCATCACAATGACAAAATGAATTAGAATTATGGAGCACTCCTTACCTCAGCAGGAACTGATCCCGTTGGCGTTACAAGTGGCAGTTCCGTAACCTTTGGAGTCGACGTCTTTCTCGACCTTTTCGGTACAGAAGAACCAGCTTCTGTGTCAGCCCGCCTCTTCCCAACAGAGGGATCTCTCACTGGTGCTGCAGCAGCAGCTCGATATCCCGTAAATTCTGGTGGACGATATGATCGGGCTGCCATCAACATATTCGTCGTGGCCTGCAGCTGAGTTCCAATAATAAAACTAGTCTCCCTGTCATAACCAGGAGACGCAGCATTCATAATGCAATACAGCTTGGCGGCTGGATATAGGATCTGCTTCCGAGGGTTGTGAACTGGCGTAGTAAAATTAACGCTAGTGCATCCAGCGTTATAATACTGCCAGCCCCGTGCTCCATCCAGCAAACTCTCGATGAAGCCTAGACTGCCACTGGGATTCTGCAACATTAGCTGGGTATAGCCAAATTGACGAGCAAATTGGCTTGGCAGATATGGCTCCAGATAACATCTATTCTGGTTACGGTACACCAGGTGAGAAGGCCGGATACTTTGCAGCCAACGAAAACTCTATTTCGACAAAGTGACCGCATCTTCGCCAGAGTCAACTAAATCTTGGTCGGCCTCGAAATCTTTGAAGATCGGGCCAACCTTGACGATCTCCCACCCCTAAAGGTAGGACAAGACTCTCCTGCAAACGGGGACGCCAGTGTATAACCACTTCCTCTTGTAGAAGCGGCGGATGAAGGCATCCCCTTCAACATGATCCTCCTCCGGACCAGGACTCATCACGTTCGGATGATGCAAAATCAGCCACCCCATAAGATAATGGAAAGGCAGCTCGACCCGGGGAAAGTTGTCATTGTTACCTTTCTCGTGGATCACATCATCAGCAAAAGACCTCAAATCGCGCAACAGGTTGCACACCATCGCGGGGAGGAGAGCTAAAGGTCGTCCAAAAGCCAACTTCACGGCAGGCAGAATGAGATTCCGATGTACCCTCTCTACGGCACCGGATCCACCTGCAAACAAGCAATCCCGGAGCCATATCATCAAGTAGGCTGTCAACACTGCCTTAGATGACATCTGGTGCCCACAGTGCCAGAAGCAGCTATATGTATTCTTGCCGCTCTCATCCGAATGAGGGGTCCTCTCGTCCAGCCGACTTATTTCAGAAGCCACTTCCACGGGCTTCAGTCCCTGCGGAGTCACAAATCGGATCTTCGAAGGATCCGCCAAATCCTGCTTAAAGACATAGTCCTTCCAAGCAGTCACATAAGGCTGGGTCTTGCCCTTATCCCTCCGGTGCATCAGATAATGGTGGCTCGTCACTTCTTTGAATACAGTCATCATCTCCGGGTCCTTATCTTCCAGAACCTGGATCTCCTCATTTGACGGGAAATATTCCTCGTATGGCTCCGAGCCCCAAGGAAGCTTAGACACTTCGTACATCTCATGGAGAGCCAACCCCAACTCTCCCACCGGAGTAAAAAAGCTGCCAGTATAGGCATTGAATAATTCCAAGAGCGCAAGGAACATACGCTTATTGAGATCCACGCCTGCCTACGTAGCCCGAATGGCGGCTGTCAGCCCAATCTCCTTAAGCTCAACTTTCAACCTTGAAAGCACCCAAGTGGTCAACTCGTCCCACCTCAGAATGTAGTGACACCAACCTTCGACTCTAAAGCCACCTGTCGGGTACATGACCTTCGCTGTCAGCATCCGATTTGCAAAGGTCGGGGCACTGAAGGGAAACGTGTCGCTTGGGACTCCACTGTAGAGGCTCCCAGGACGCAAGGCTCGGTAACTGAATGAGGAACCGGCTCGTGAAGCAGCCAAGGTATCTCGCTGGTTCGAGGTGGCGTCGATCGAAAGGGTACCTCCCAAGGCCCCTCCTTGAGAAGGAGTAAGTTTCTAACCCATCATTCTCTTCAAAGCTAAATGATAAAAGGCCGTCAGCGGCAATTGGCGGTCAACCTGCCGCATGTATAGAACCATGCCTTTGGCAGAAAAGAACCAGTCTTCTTTGATCTTCAGTATCTTCGCTTCAGAAGAGACTAGTCGGTCGCCAAACAGAAAGGCAGGTTTTAAGAAAGTCACATCTTCAGATTCAGCAGACTTCAGTTTACCACTCTCCATCATACTCTGGAGGAAAAACGGTAACTGGTTCTGGATTTACAGTATTCTCTCCCGGGGCTGGTTCTGTAAGATAGCATCCTTTGCAGGGTTGATCACCGCCTCATCAAAATCAACTCCCATTTGGCAAAGAGAAGCGTCCAGGAGGACCTCATTCAACAAAGGGATCGTCATCGACACTGGCACAACAAAAGTGGAAGTCAGGCAAAAAGACAAAAGGTGTCAAATAGATTGGCACATCATCAGGGTGTAAACCCATGCGCGTCAGCATTGGAGCTTCGGCGCATCATCAAGGCGTGAGCCCATGCGCGTCAGCGAAGGCTTCGGCGCATCATCAGGGTATAAAACCCATGCGCGTCAGCGATTAAACCTCGGTGCATAATAAAGGCCTAAACCTATGCACGTCGGCGGGATAAAGCCTCGGCGTATCATCAGGACAGAAGTCCATACGCGTTGGCAGCTTTGAGTTAGGGCACAGTATGGCCCAAAACTTGTGTAAAAAAGAGGACACCCACCCGTCACAGCAGGGCAAACGTCGGCCGGAGTCACAATGGTGATGGAGGCATCCCCCTCAGCATACTCCATCGGCTCTTTTCCTTTGTCGGCACCGCCGCGAGAAGTCTTGGGAGCCATTCTCTCAAAGAGGAAGAAGTTAGGGTTTTGAAGAAGAACTCTAAAGGAGGCAAAGGCACAGAGCAGAAGAACTCTCTCTCTCTCTCCATCTCTCACCTATTTATAGGTCGTGGTCGCACGCGTGAACCGATAACGAGTGATCTCAGCCGTCACCTCGGGTTCTGTGAAGAGATAACAGCAAATACAACCAAAAGATCATCATTAATCTTTTCGGTTACTAAGGCATCATCATATGCATTAACTGAGAGGAGCATGCGCCCGAACAGGCATGCGCTCAACAACCATGCGCCCTAATCGCCATGCTTCTTATTCAAAGTATTCCAAAACTTATTCAAAAGTTTTGAAAACTTTGAAGGGGGTCTTGTAGAAGTATGGAATTTTACGACCAGAAAGCCCATACGCCAGACACTATATGCGCCAGAACTCGGACAGAACACTTCACAGCAAAGTCAATAAGTATAGACATTTGAAGAAAGACTTTTTATTTATATACAAAAGTCTATTACATGTCTAGAAAAGGTTGTACAAAGGAGAATTTCTACAAAGGAAAGATCCTAAGTCTACAGCCAGCGACCACCATACGCCTTCAGATAGGCGCAGCAGTCACCATGCGCCTCCAGATAGGCACAGCAGTCACCATGCGCCGCCAGTTAGGTGCAGCAGATACTATGCACCTCCAACCAGGCGCATCCCACCATCTCTTCAGCAGCTCAGTTATGTGCATCCAGCTCAGTTATGTGCATCCCTTTAGCAGCCCAGTTATGTGCCGCTCTTCTAGCCAGGCTCACCTGATAAGTGCTTTTAAACAAAGCATTTAACCCTCTGGCTGGAACCAAGGAAGAGAAGAGCATCGCAAGCCTGTGGCCAGGGGAGGCTTCGAAAGAGCCTCCAAAGACCAAGGAAGACCGTAATCGAAATACGGCTAAAGGAGCAGCTTTCAACATAACCAGAGTGGGCGACACCCACTTTGAAGGAAGAAAGAGCCTAGCACCGCCATTCCGATCTACGGCCCTTCCAGAACAACGGAGACGAGGCCCGAGCATCCCTATCTTTGGATGCAACAGGCACCTTCCGCCTGCCTCAGAAGCCCTCGACTCCGTCTTTTGGATGTAATAGTCACCTTCAAGAGCATCAACGACGACATGGCATCTCATCTTCACCCTCGGAAACACTTCGCCAACAGAATGCACCCAAGAACCAAAGTTCATGATTGGAAGTACATGAGAGAGTGAGAGGCCAACCTTCTCTCCGTGCCACTATTTATAGGCCGGGCAGATCAAACCCATGCGCCAAGTGGATGGCTCTCCGAATTCTGTGCAATGAACTCACATTAAATGGATGAACCGGACGCCTCGACTTCAGCCAAACGGCTATTTAATAACACTCGAGAAGCAAAACAGCCGCATCATTAAAGACGTGTCGGCTGCGTCGGCTGGACAGCGCATCACACCCCTTCAAACACCAAGCGCCTCCTACAGATGCGCCCTGTACCGAGCACATCACAGAGGATGTGCCCCCATACGTCTCCATACGCCTAGTGGAACGTCAACCAACGCGCCCACTCAGCTGTCCATCGAATGTCACCAACATTAAATGCTGAACTGACAGAGTTGGCAGCACGCCTCCCCAAGCCTGAACGGTTGACAGCTTTTGCAGAAAATGAAGCGTCCACAACATCAGCATCATCATGACTTTACTTCGACGGCTACTGCCACGTGGCCACTCGACCACCCGTATGAGCCTCTGCGGCCATGCGTCCAAACCTGCATGCGCCTCAAAAGCCAGGCGTCTTAGACCCTTCACTGATCCCTAAAGACAGAAGAAGAGTCTCCAGTTGAAGCTTTGCATGCGCCTCAAAAGTCATGCGCCCCAGACTGATCTCTGATCCCGAAGGACAGAAGGAAGGTCGCTCGCATGCGCCTCAAAAGCCATGCACACAGAACGGTTCGTGACTCCTAAAGGTCACGAGCCAAAATCTCATCATGCGCCCAATCCAAGATGCATCCCACCAAATTATCCCCCCCATCAGATCCGAGATCTCCGGGCCATGAGTCGATGACACGTGTCCTTTGACTCAACTCATCCAAGATTTCAGCAACAGAAAGATCTTCTCCTTTGCTACGTGCCGGCTTACAACAGCAGTATGAAGAATTCAACCCCTCGAGTAGGGCACATCATCCATGCACCTCCATCAGCAATCTCTACGTGGCGTTCCCACGTACCGGCGCATCCTACATATGCGCGCATGAGCAGCCAACCTGCCCAGCTATAAATAGAGGGATCATTTCCTTCTTACATATACACATACAGACAACGCACAAAATCTACAGAGAATCACCAGAGAGACAGAGACAGACACTCAACGTCTTCCTCCTCTCGGCAAGCTCCAGCACCCAGAGCAATCTATACCTTCAGAGAACCGATAACCGTCGTCAGCCCGTCAACGGAGTCAACGCATTACCACTCGCTCCATTGGCACTAAGGACCCAGATTAAACAAAAATGTACTCCTAGGACTACATCTAAGTCCTATATTGTAACACTGTTCTGTTTGTATTAAAGTTTTCAATCAAACAATTTTAATGGCAAATAGACCTTGTGTCAGTTGACCACCCTATGAGAGTGGGGATATGATGTATCAAGTGATAAGTGAGTTCATATAGGACACAGACCTTCGTACTCGACTGGCCATCGATACGTATGGATGGTGCGACGGTTAGCAGGTAACTGCTATTAGTGAGTCGAGTTAGAAGCCATAGCAAGTTGCCAACTGGAGAGGTTGTGGATACATCTTGGACATGAACATTGGGAGGAGGGGACAACTATTAGCATAGGGACTACATTTACTTTTTACACACTTATGGGTGATAGTGACTCGGATGAGCGCTACTTGCTGCCAGGCCGATAGTGTCTCGGGCTACTTGACGGCCACTCTTTATTACTTGCGTGAATCCTTACAGCCCATGCGTAGAACGTTGTCGTCAAAAGTGCATGTTTGACATAGAATGGTTATGGACCTTTATATGTTTAGACTTAGATTATTTTGTTGAGATTTATTTATATTCAATTTATGGCATGATATTATGTGTCTTGTTACATCCCTCTGAGGACCTGGTGATTCCTCCAGGTGTGTTTTGTGACTTCTTACAGGTGCTCTAGCTAAGATCATGACTTCCTTCATTCGAGATGATTGCCCTTGGACTCGTCATTTGCTTCGCTCGACCAATTCTTCCTTTGTATATTTCTCTTATTTTACTTGTTGGTAGTGGATATGTCTCCGCCCAATGTTTGTACAAATAACTATTTAATTATATCATAAACCTTCATATTTGTGGATGAGATTTAGTTTGTCAAGGCTTTCTACATTTTACATCTTATGTAAACATACGGACATTTCATATACTCGTATGTATACAGCTGGCATGTCTACGTATCTAGTCCTACGCATTTGGGACTGGGACGTTACATGTTTTTGTGGTGGCCTATGCTGGTCAAGTTTATCACTTCGGTTACGTTATTGTACCGATGTGAGCCTGCAGATAGGATTAGAGTCTAGGATCTCATCCATATACTTGACATTCTTTCTTGACTCCAAACTTCAAACTCTCGTTTGCCTCCCTTGGTTGCATCTTGTTTGACCCCTTTCTATCGTGAATCCTCACTTTCTCGTACTTAATGTCGGTTAGGAAGATGAGTACACTAGTATATGCCTATAGGTCAAACACGTGACTAGAAGGATTACATTCACAATTAGTATACATTGAGGTCTTATGCAAGATATAGAGGCATTTATTTTTCTAAAAGTATGATCTTAAGGATTAGTTAATTCTAAGTTGCGTAGTAGCAATATTACCAACTTTGAGGATAGAGAGAATTTTATCTTGAGACTACTAGGAGTATTCACCAAAGGATTGATAGAAGATTGAGTAAAATTTTTGATTTTGAAGATTTAGAAAATATTTATGATTTTTGGGTTATAGCTATTCATATCTTTTGAGAATATAAATTGATTTGAAGAAAATTTTAAATTTCGAACTGTGGCATACGATCTATGATTGATAAATTTATTTAGATTTTGAGTTTAATATTTCAATTGTGAAAAAATCTTCAAACTTTGTCGCATAATTCACGATTGATAAGATTATCTAAATCTTGAGTTTAAAGTTTGGATTTATAATATTGTGATTTTGTGGAAAATTTATTAAGAGATATGATAAAGCTTATTTTGAGATTGATTAGAGGAATCTAAATTTTTTTAAGTTATGATGGATGACCTCAACCGACTAGAGAATAAGAAAGTTTAGTTTGTGCATATTGGAGGGAATATATATATATATATATATATATATATATATATATATATATATAATATATATATATATATATATATATTGTCATACTAAGGGTTATCTTAGGGTTATTAAAGACTTGAATTATTTTTATAATTATGCTTGAATATCGTAGTATATGTCAAGCTTGGAAATACATATTGGGAACACAAATTTTGGGATTAAATCTTATCTTGATAGAGAACCAAGAAGCGGGCAAGGTCACCCTAATAAGATAGAGGTACTCTACATTCCATCCATGACCAAGATAGTTGTATATACAAAAGTATAGTTAGTCTTCGACCAAACCATGTGACTATATCTCAATTTTGACTTACTTGACCTTTCTCCAAATCCAGATCTTTTATTGTGACTTTCTAACCGTTTGAAATTTGAGAAATGATTTAATCGTTCCTTGACTGTATCCACCTAGGAGACTATCTTCTCTCTGAAAATTGTGTCCCTAAATTATTTTACTAGATTCCTTAATTAATTTTATTTCATGCTTCAACTTGATCTTCTTTAATGTTTGTGCATTAATTGTCACTTCATGAACTCCCACTTTCTATTTTAGATCTTTCTGTGTCCTTTACCGTGACTTTGATATTTGGAGTGTAATACTAGTTGTTACCTTCCAACAAATTTTATATGTAAGACCTAGACGAGCTCACCTTCATGTAGGTATATCATGTCCCACTCAAATACGTCCCTTAGTTCTCTATTTTTATGATATGACTTTCGGGTCATAAAGACTAGAATATAACCTTTACCATGATACCGATATATTTTTTGACCAAGGATAGGGACTCAACCTCGACTCAATTTTTTTGATCCGATATGTGATTTTGTTCTACTTAATTCCTTAAATGCTTAACTTTGTGCTTTATCTTGATTGCTTGACCCATTGTCCCATCACACTACTAGTTTAACTCTTAAGTTGGGTAGAATACCCCATGACCTAACAAACCTTTGTCCTTGTGACCCATATTGATAAGTTTACTTAGAGTATAGAATTCAGAGGACCCTAACTTATCTAGTCAACCAAGCCATAGATAAGAAAACACTAGGATAACTGCATAAGCCCAAACTTCGGGGAAGACTTAGATTTTAATGGATCTTCGACTATTTAATTTCCTTCATTAGTATTCCTTACTTATATTTTGACTATCTTATGATGCTAATTTAGCCTTAGTTTTACAAGTTTATTCTTTTATCGAGCTTGTTCACGACATATGTGTTATTGGGGGCGCCCACTAATACATTATCTAGTCAGAATCGGTGCATGATGGTCTGATCAACCTAGTGCACTTTGGTTCGCTTTTCATATATTGTTCGACGTGGATGGAGACATAGTTAAACTTGGCCTCTAAAATTCCATCCGACTGCCTTGACAATTCTTTTTGAAAATTTTCAATCGTCTTTGAACCACTTATTCATATTCGATAATATCTTCTTCGAACTCTTTATTATTTTCGTCTTTCACCTATATTAGAAAGACAAACACTCGTACTTGATATCCCCTTAGTTGCCCACCATCTATTGCCAAGATAGTTAACCACTGACCAACCCATGTGACTATATTCTCGTCTTGAGTTACCTTTTTCCTCTACCCTAGATTCATTATCGCAACCTTCTAATCGTTCTTGAAACTTGAAAATGATTCAAATCATTTCCTTAACCATACCTTAAACCTAGACGACTATATTCGCTCAAGAAATCATCTCTCCTAAATGTCTAAATTATTCTCTTTGACCTACTCAATTCCTTTCTATTCTCTAATTCGTGTTATCATAATTTTATTACCTTAACTAGCGACCCTTCTTCAATTCTATAACCATGATGTATTTTTGCAGATATCAAAATCACGATCTTCTAATGCATGTTTTTGTCGAACGTCGTTTCTTTGCCTTATCCAAAAATTTAATCGTATTTTGGTATTTCAGTATTTCGGTATTGATGAACTCTTTCTATCTCCCCTACCCTAGCTATTCCTAAATTTCGAGGACAAAATTCTTGTAAGTTGGGTAGGATGTAAAACCCCTAAATTTATACTATGATTTTTTAATAAATATGGTATTGATTTTTGTACTTCGTATTTGTACGTCGCGTACGAGTTGCGTTTCGTAAATTTTTCGTCAGGTGCGAATAAGTGCGAAGTACATATTTTTGTAAAACGTTTTAATTATATAGATGTAGAAAATATTTCAAAATAATAGACGATAAATATTTTATATTGCTTGAAGTTGGAAATGCGTCGCGCCGAGGATTGCCAAACTTTAATTTTATTTTAAAAAATGCTATTTTATTTTGTGGTACAAGTATAACTAGTAATTTAGAAAAACTGTGTTTTATATAAGTATTATTTTTACATACGAGTGTATATATATTTATATTTTCGAAATTAATTATTATCATTAATATATTATTTCGAAAAAGTATATTAAATATGGGTCGGTTTAATATGTAATTACTTATGGTGATTTAAGTTGGAAAAAAATATTAAGTTATTTAAATACAGTTTAAATTAGAGGTAGAATATATCTACATTGGATTATATTTGATTGAGTTGTTTTTAAGTCAATTTGAATTAAATAGTGAAAAATCTAAGGAGAATTAAAACTCTTCTTAGTCCCTATCTAGATAAGACTTTTGTAAACCCATGATTTTTCAAAATAAATAATTGTGGAATTTCTGAATTTTTTAAATAACTATTTATTGAATTATTATATAATTTGTATTATTTTACATATATTTAGTATAGTGCTCATTAGTGAATGTAGTATATATAAATCTATTTTTCTAGTACATTAAGAATCTAAACAATATTATACAATTTTTTCTCAAAATTTTAGGATTTATTTCATAACTTTTATTACTTTTTACATGTTACTTATATTGTACACTATTTACATAATATAGAATAAATGTCAATTTAGTACTAAATATTTTAGCTTGTATAAAAGATATTAGATGAAGGTTGTTTAAATAAATATTAACTCTATTTATTATCTATATTAATTTTAAATAATGTTATAGATAATTTAGATAAATATGAACTATATTTTAAGTTAATCATAATCCTAAGTCTAATAGGAAAGTATCCCTATCTATATTATATCATAATAAAGTAACTGCTATCAATTTAAATCAAATCCTATCTAATTTAGGTGGTAAATCTGAAATAAGTACCTATATATACCCAATACATTCTCTTCCTATCAACCATAATTTGAAATTATTTTTAGTTCAATAGGAACTCAAAATTTTGTCATCGGAATTCAGCCCCGCTTTTTAGTAGCAAGAGCAACTTGGAACGACGATATCTCCTAGTTTCGAACTCTGTTTCGTTTCCATTTTTTTAAAAGAAGTGTATCGAGGTAAGCTTTCCAGAAACATATTTTAATTAAGAAAATTAATTCTATAGATTTCTGTAAAACTGTTTGAGTATATAGTGTCTCAAAAATAAACGTGTTTCAGTATTTTTGCAATTTCGGGAGCTTTTGGAAACGAAAATGCGATCCGTTTAGTTTTTCAGAAAGATGATACGAAAACCTATGCCATATCCTAATTTTAGAATCTATTAAATAAATATAATGGTTGTAGTATTAATTATGATTAGATAATAACTATTTTTAGCATCTGAAGTTGTTCCTACACCTTCTCCTTTGTGCGTTGTTGTTGATTCGTCGCCAGAACATCATCTTACCTCACTCCGGACACCAGGCAAGACACCTTGCCTTTACTGTTTATTTAAATTGCTCTATATTATGCATGCTTTACTTATTTCTTGCAAATATAAATTGTTCTTGCAAATTATTATATTTTAGTTATCTTATTTTGCATGTCAACCTTGTGTCAGTTGACCACCCTATGAGAGTGGAGATATTTTCATATCTTCTATGGCTTTGACACATGTGTATCACGTGATAAGTGAGTTCATATAGGACGCGGACCTGCGTACTCGACTGGCCATCGATACGTATGGATCGTGTGATCGTTAGGAGGTAACTGCTATTAGTGAGTCGAGTTAGAAGCCATAGCAAGTTGCCAACTGGACAGGGTGTGGATACATCTTGGACATGAGCATTGGGGGGAGGGACAGCTATTAGCGTAGGGGTGATATTTACTTTTTATACACTTATGGGTGATAGTGACTCGGATGAGCGCTACTTACTGCCCGGCCGATAGTGTCTCGGATGAGCGCTACTTGACGGCCACTCTTTATTACTTGTGTGAATCCGTACAGCCCCTGTGTAGAACGTTGTCCTCAAAAGTGCATGTTTCACATAGAATGGTTAGGGACCTTTATCTGTTTAGACTTAGATACTTTTGTTGAGCTTTATTTATATTCAGTTTATGGTATGATATTATGTGTCTTGTTATGTCCCTCTGAGGACCTGGTGATTCCTCTAGGTGTGTTTTATGACTTCTTGCAGGTGCTCTAGCTATGGTCATGACTTCCTTCCTTCCTTCGAGATGATTGCTCTTGGACTCGTCATTTGCTTCGCTCGACCAATTCTTCTTTTGTATATTTCTCTTATTTTACTTGTTGGTAGTGGATATGTCTCCTCCCAAAGTTTGTACAAATAACTATTTAATTATATCATAAACCTTCATATTTGTGGATAAGATTTAGTTTATCACGGCTTTCTACATTTTACAGCTTATGTAAACATACGGATATTTCATATACTCGTATGTATATAGCTGGCATGTCTACATATCTAGTCCTAAGCATTTGGGACTGGGGCGTTACAAGTCTCGGTGAAGTCGGCATCGTCTTCCAGAAACTCAGTGGTCACCATATTGGAAGATAGAGTCACTCGATGAACGTGCCATATGCTGGTATCTGAATCCCATAATGAGAAATCAGAAGAATTAGATCATTCTTCTTTGTCGAACTCAGAAATATTTGGCGTTAAGATTGGCGAAATATAGCCCAACCCATACTTTATTTTATTATAATATTGTAATGGCTTTCCTTTTAGGATAGGTATACGAATAGGAGTTCGTCTATCTTTACCACCATTGAGGCCAGATTTGAATTTATAGCCTATATTTTGGATGATGTTCTTAGATTATTGACTGTAATGACGTAGTTGAAGTCGTCCTCTATCATCGTTTCTACATTCGCTATCGGATGTAGCCTTTTGATTCAATCCTTTGTTGAAGAAGATAGGATGCTCATCTTTCTTCCGGGAAGAAACTAGAAAAAAATGAGATTTGCACTGATTCGAGTGATACTTCGTTCCGGAGAGGCTGAACTGCTCCTAAGGTAAGGGGTTCGAAGTTATCCAGGATTTTTAGATAATATTGTGTGTAATAATTGACATCAATATACTGTAAAGGAGAAGCTACTTTATTAATATTTACATCATCATTTACAACAATATTTTTAAACTTAGCCGGTGGCTTGTTAAGATTAATAACAAGAGGAGAAGAAAAATGAGGTTTATTACGACGAAGGTCAATAACAAGAGGCTCGGAAGAGGTGAGCTCCCTAGACACCACCTTTTCGGCAGGAGGATGCTTGGTAGAAAGAGAGAGAATGATGGTCAGCGTCTGAGAAGACAAGAGACGAGAAGTGCGTCCCTTGACTGGAATCACCAAGATATCATCCAGACTCTCTTTTCGGTCTTCTTTGGTGTCCATAGCCAGTACGACTTTCATGAAGTCCTCTTTATACATTCTGGAGCATGTATAATATGCCTCGATGCCTCAGAAAGGATTAAGCTCAGCCACTTCCTTCCAGACTTCTCCGTTGTCATCAACATATTTGAAATATTGATGGAGAGTAGATGGCACGATGTTATGTTCATGCAACCGCAACCTTCCTAACAATACATTGTGGGAGATGTGATTGTCAATCACATAAAAGGTGACCTTTGTACGAAGATTGCCAATTTGGATTTGAGGTGAATCTTCCCCAGCAGTTCACTTCTTCTAGAATTGAACCCCGAAATAGTCGTGATCGTTGTTGAGAGATTATGGACTGGGATTTTAAGTGCATCCAACAATGTTTTTGGCATAATGCTGAGTGTAGATCCCTGGTCGACTAGAATGCGATCGACCCTCATTTTATCGGTATACCCTGTATAGTAGAGAGGTCGGTCATGTCGATTGTCCTCCAGAAGCACATCTTCTTGAGTGAACGTGATATTGGAAATTAGTTCCATCACACTATGACAGTGAGAGCATGCCACTGGGCCCTCGTCCGGTTTCTTAAGATGGGCTAGACAAGCGTCAGCTTGCATCAAAGATTCATTTAATGTTTCTCGAGTTTCCCTTGAGAGACGCATGAGTTCAAAAATTGATAACCTTGCTGGAGTATTGGCTACTTGAGCCAATATGTCAAAATTATACGGCTCTTCGAGTCCATGAGGTGGAGTTTTCTTCAATATTTTGTCAAAGCGAGCCGGGTGTTTACCTTTGTTAGCTATTGTTGGTTTGGGAAGAACAGGTTCCGCTTGGGGCGCTGATGCCGAAAGAACATTAACATCAGGAGGAGAAGATGCATGAGGGGCATCAGAGACTGGAGGAGGTATAACCGTATTCTCTTGACCTTCTGGATAATCTCTGTGATAGAGCCTCACAGATCTGGTATCGGTCATGGATTCTTCTCCCAAAACTGGTGCAAAAGAAACCATGTTAAGTTCTTCATCTGAGTCTTACTTCTGGAAAACTTCTTTTGGAGAGATGAAGGATTTGTCCAGAATCCCAGGCCTACATGGGATTGATTATGTTGAAGACGTAGGAAAAGAGGTATATGAGACCCTTTCCCATGATTCAAGCCAGGGGCTTTCTGTAAATCATATCCCATCTTTGTCATCAGTTCGCGGGACTGTTGGCTGTACAAACAGAATTCTGGTCGATAATTGATTTTTGGCTTTGGTATCATCGTTCGGCAAAAGGAGGTGAAGCTGTCGTTAGAATGAATGTGGCATCCAAAGGTGAAAGATGACCATCCAGTGATGTCGTGTGACATGATTTGTACTTGACTATCTTTCTTGACTTGGTAAAGGGAGCATGTGTCTTTGATTCAAAATTAGCAACCAAGTCGGGGTGAATCCACATGATCTCCCATTTATCAGTTGACAGAGGTACAAGACCGTTGCTTCGTGCTGGCGGAAGGTTGACGATCTCCAAGGTAGCTTTTGGAATATGGACGACTCCAACTTGTACTAGTTGTATAGGAAAGTCATCGAATTACAGAGAGACGACTTTGGCGGTCACGATCTTCTCATCTTGCTAAAGAGTGATTGCCTTCGCATTGGTCAGCTCTTGGATTTTCCCTTTGAGTATGTAACACACCCTGGTTGGATGTCCTAAGAACCCGTGATACGTATAAATATTTGGAATTCTCAGTTTTACCTACTTCATCTGGCCGTTTAGCTTCAGGCAGTTGAAGTTTGTTTCTTTTGATTAAACAGTCAAATATGCTCATAATGTCGTCCTCGTCAAAAGAATATTCCTTCTTAGGATGTGGTGCTCTCTGTGGAGGTGCCATCATGGAAGGTGTTGAATGACCCACTTTGATGGCTAAAGCTTCTTTGCCTTTACGGTTGTTCTGACAACCATCATTTTTGGTTGCAGAATGTTCATTTTTGTCAAGATTAGACATTTGGATGCCTAGCTGTTTGAATTTATCGGCACTATCCTCAGCTGCCCTGACACTTACTATAAAGAAGGCCCAATCTTGGAATTATGTGGGTCCGGTCCACATGCTGACTATAGGTAACAAGTTTGATTTGCATATATCTATAGTCAATGCATCTGGAGTACCAAGAGGCATCTTGAGTGCCTCGCGACGAAAGTGCTCTATGAAACATTCAGCAGTTTCATTAGGCCTTTATTTGATCTTGATAATGACCGACATGGTCATATCATTTGTTCCCTCATAGAACTGTTCCAGGAACATTTGTTTCAGTGCTGCAAAAGATGTTTTGCAGCCATCTGGCAAGCTACAATACCAATCATAGGCTATCCCTGCCAAGCACCCGACGAATACTCTAGTGAGTAGTGCATCATTCGGTTGAAGCTGGCCAGTCAATACCTCAAAATGATTGAGATATTGACTAGGGGATGTGCTGCCGTCAAATAGCATAATAATTGGTGGCTTGTACTTGGGTAGAAATGAGACTTCCTTCCACTCTACAGGATAGGGTTGTTTGATCCCTAACTTTTGTAGGCCGTCCTTTTGCTTAAAAGCTTCAAACTAATTACGCAGAAGCTTCACTGCCTCCAAAGGATCTCCTGATGCTTAGGGAGCAGTAGACTGATTTGATGTGTTAGGAGACGGAACCACATGGTAAGTACAACCTCCAGCATCGGACTGACATGGAGTAGCCTGAGTTGGAATGGTAGCATTGTGAGGGGATTGTACCTCCAGGACAATATTGGCAGGTGCAGATGCTGCTATATGTTCTTAGGTTAGAATTGGATTTACAACCGATAGAACTGTGTGTTGTGCTACAATCACAGCATACATACTTGTAACCATTTCAGCCATGGTTTTTAAGTTAGCCTCTAAAGCTGCGATCCGTTGTTCCTGATTGCCGAAGCTAGAAGCATCTTGTTCTTCATTAGTGACATAAGTAGTCAATTCTCTGGCCACCGAAGATGAACTAGTAGAAAAGATAGTCCGATCAGAATCTTTATTGTCGGCATCAAAGTCATGTAGGAAACTACCCCCAAGATGAGGAGTGGGTAGATTCCTTTGACCGATAAAATCATAGTCGGAATTAAGAAGATTCCTTTGACCGATTGAGTCTTGGTCAGAATCAAAAAGATTTTTTTGACCGAGAATATCTCCAAGATGAGTATTTAGAAGATTCCTTTGACCGAGAACATCTCCAAGATGAGGATTAGGAAGATTACTTTGACCGAGTAGGTCTCAGACTCTTGATTTTGTGTATTAGTAGACTCCTTCATCGGAATCACGGATTCGATCAAGGTATTGCTGACTAGGATTGCGGGATGCGTTACGTCTTGGATATTTTCCACCCCAAGGACTACGAGATGTCATGTTGACCGAAGCATACAATAATTCATCTTCGTCCACCATAATTAGTTCAGGAGTCCGAGTGTAATTCAAGCGGTCAAAGACAGACCATTTAGCTGATTGACAGCAATACTTGACCACTACTTCATGGTGATGATTACAATAATGTTCCTGATGTGGAGTTACAGGTGTACGAGATGGTCCTTCAATCTTCTGCTTTTGTACAAGAAGATCACGAAGATCGCTTACAGTGACATGATAAGGAGAAGTCGGAGGTACATATTCCTTGATTATGTTAGGAACATGGTTTCGGTTCTTAAGATGTCGTGTCCTTTGAGTGTACAGAGAAGTACTGAGTTCATTGGCATAGATGAGAGGATTCTTGATCTGAGAAGCCTTCACTGTGCACAATTTAGTAGGTGGCCTAGATTGTTCTTGATGCATCATATGACTTGATAAAGTTGATGCTTTTCTACGCTTGTTGAGGTAAGTGCACATGTCAGAATCATGTGCTACTTGCTTGTCTGTCTGCGATACCATCAGTTTTCTTTGCCTTGACCTTGACATGCACAAGGTAGGGAGATCCTAGCTCTGGCTAGATTGGCGCTAGCCAGCTTGATGAGGAATAGACAAGATGCTTTGTTGTCCTGTGCACCTTGTTCTAGCGCATTTGGTGCGGTGCAGATGGGCAGCAGGAAATGAACTTCGAGCAGAGTTTATTTTCTTGGCATCGACTTGATTGTCTCTGCCAAGAGAAGTAGAGTTCTACTCTTAAGTATTCTTGTATTGATTGGCACAGAGGCATAAACAGATACATTTTCCACCGAGTCCAGTACTGGGGAAGGATAAGGAGAGGCCATAGGTCGTTTCCCGTTATTCTTCGCAGGGGCAGTGATAAGTAACTTCTCCACCAAGTTTTGAACTAGGGAGAAACACAGATTAGCCACAAGGCACTTCTCTTTGTTTGGCGTCGAGACAGTGATTGGCGCATGTTGAGAGGTATGAGAAATAGCCAAATGGTGATGTACCTTAATTGGCGCAGAGGCAATGGTTAGCGCATCCTCTACCAAGTTCAGAACTGATAAAGAATAGGGAATGGCCACATAGTGTTTCCTCTTGCTTTGCGTATGAGTCATGATTAGCGCACTGGAGGACTTTGGAGTCCAGATGACGTGTGTCTTCCTATCTTTAGAGACAGCAGCAGTAGATGAGTGCTTGGCACGCCCTGCACCAATCATGGCTTCGTAGGTAGTTTGGTCAACTTTTATGACCAAAGTCTTCTGCGTCGTGCCGACCGACGCAACATCGCATTGAGTTATCACTTTCTTATCAGAAAAAAAGTCGTCCCCAGCAGAGTCGCTATTTTGTTTGCAAAAACAAAAAGTTTGATTACAAACTAAGAAAAAAGTACAATTGATTTCTGGGGAAGTGCAACTTTAGGAATCTGATCAGAAGACGGTTACTTTATCCCTTGGACGATGCGATGTCGAAAAGAAAATCCATTGGAGAGTGCAGTAGCAAGTGCTCAGAAGATTATGATTATTAGTGATGCTTGAGAAGTGATTTAGAACTCTATTTATGGAGTTCTGAAATAACTGTTGTAACGCACCAGTCCCAAAATACTTAGGACCAAGTACGTAGACATGCCAGCTGCACATATACGAAGAATACTCTAATATATGGAATCCTTGTATATGTACATAAGCTATAAATAATAATAAAAATCATAGGCCAGAATATATTAACTACATCTCATTACAACTCATCACAGAAGATATAAGAGTCCAAAATAATAAGTGAATCAAAGAGATAGTCGGGTGGACATACCCACTCCAAACAGCTATAAAAAATAGTCTCAAATGATTGGAGTCCAACCTCCGCAAAATAGAAATAAAAGAGATATAAGATGTCCACTAATGTCTCAATGTATAAATAAACTAAAAATCAGCAGGAGATGCCTCATCATCGATGTAGGAAGGATCCAATGCCGCTATGTACTTCTGCAGAAAATCGTCTAACCATGGAGAGATAACCAGGTCCTCAGAGGGACGTAACAAGATACAAGAAAACACCATACCGTATAAACTGTGATATATAATAGAAAATAAAGTGATGCATGCAATAGGGTTCCTAACCATTCTACTGTGAACATGCAGTTGAGATACAATCCTTCGACGCATGAGCCCTGGCTGATAATAGGATCCGGTATAGTCCCCTCTTGGGCACCAGTGACCAAGCGCATAATGTTCAAGAATGTCATTAGCCAACCTGAGGGGGTAAGCATGCCCGTATCTCCAGTAGAGCTTCCGGGTTACAAGGTAAAGTGTAATAGAAGCCCATACGTCAGGTATTGTTCTCCCCACCCAATGCCTAGTATCGTCATCTCCATGACTAATATGAACCTCTAGTAACTGCCAAGTCTACTAGCATGCAATTCTATTGACAGTTACTCCTATCCGTCGTACGTCTCAGACGTATCGGTGGTCAGCCGACTACGCAAGTACGTGTCTTACATGTGACTCACAACACATAATAAAGTATGTGTCAAGGCCATATGAGGTATACCAATACCTCATCATCAATGGGTGGTCACTAGGCTAAGTCAATGCAAGAAAATAAAACAAAAGCAAGTAAAACAACCGATACAGTCGCTTGCACCCAAGTGTGACTTGGACGCACAATAATATAAACCATGCAGTATATAATAAAATTGAATATAAATAACTAAAAAAATAAAGTAAAGTAATCACAGAGTATGGTGGCAAGGTATCTTGTCTGGCGATGCTGGAATGACAATCCAACAATCAAGTACGTCAGCAATAAATTTCAAAATCCACCAACGGCTCCGGATACTGAAACAAAGGTCAAGAAAGTTCCTGGTATAAAATATATATCTAGGAAATGCCTGTCCAACATTCCAATTCTAGAATATAGACAAAATTATAATTTTGGGTCAAAACGATATCCGTCGTTAGACCCATTTTGTACTGAAATGCGTGCCAGTATCTGTGGTCTCTAAGTCGTTAAACTACATGTCTACAGGTCCGATTTGAGAAGACAAACCCAATCGTATGTCCAAAGTTTGATTCCGACGGACCGTACACAATTTTGCCCATTGGATCGGGTCGCGGGCCCGCCAAGTAGGTGTTCCGGTCGACCTTCTCAGAATCAGACCAAACTTGGCACACAGGACCAGAATTCTAATACGGTCATGTTGGCGCAAGTTTTATCTCGAGACGACGAACATGCACGAAGTTAGGGGCTAATTTGCAAAGGGTCCAATACAGGGTATCTCGACCGATACGTCTCGATTTCGTCGCGCACGCACAACGAAATTGAGTTCCGTCGAATCCCACATGTATATAATGTCCATACACATCTTTCAATGCTCATGGGTTATGACCACGTCGACCGGTTTGTCGGGGCGCACGTCGTATTGGTGATTTTTCGTAAAATTCTAGTTTTGAAAACTGGTTTTTTTTAGAACTTTGGATTTGAAAATAATTGCATATTGTACGTAAAAAATTAAATTACAAGAAGGGCGTTAAAGAGCTAGATGTGGTCTAGAAATATGGTTCAGGAAGTTTTCAAAAATTGCTACCAGGTTGATCAGGAATCATCAACAATCATAGGGGTTTGGACTGTTTTTATATTCTGTTTTTGGACAGATTTTTCTCGATTTCGTATCGATTTTTTGAGCGATCGATGGTAGTTACTTATAAACTATTTGAATAGTGTTGGAGATGGTAGGGTTGTGTACATACCAGATTGATTGGTTCTCAAAACGATCGAAGAACAATGGCAAAAACTCGTCACGATGTTACAAAGAAACTACTACTTATGCTGCTGTTGCGCCATACTGCTCGCTGTCGTGGCGATGCTGTGGCAGTTGCCAGCGGTCATCGGCGTCCTCCCTGTGGCGACGCACAGTCCAGGGGGTCGGGCGATGCATGAGAGTCAGAGTTGATTGAGTAGAGGTAACGATTGGGTTGATGAATCCATCGAATTTTGGGTTTCTCGAATTGTATATATACAACAAAACAAAATTTTATATTTAAATTCGAATTTAAATGCTAACTGTAATCGAAATCACTAAGGTTTGGGGAACCCTTCTGGGTTGGATTACGCGAGATAGAAATTTTTTTTTTAGAGATCTCACTCTCTCTTCATCGAGATGTACATGGGCGGGCTTGGTGGATACTGTTCCTACGGGATCAGTATAGAATATGTTTTTTTTCTTTTAAGAGCAATAATAGATATATCTACATATATATGATATGTATATACATAAACATAAGTCTTAATCTTTTGTAGAAATTATATAATCAATATTTTCACAATAATAATTTAGCAAGCTAACATAATATTTTATCATATCTATATATTGCACAACGAAAATATATTGACATATATATATATATATATATATATATATATATATATATATATATATATATATATATATATATATATATATTTTATATATATATATATATATATATATATATATATATTTATATATATATATATATATATATATATATATATATATAATTATTATTATTATTATTATTATTATTATTATTATTATTATTATTATTATTATTATTATTATAATTATAAAGATAAGTTGTCTCTATATAAATCTTTAAATAACAGTAAACATATACCTTTATGTATTTAAACTTTATGTACCCAATATATATATCAGTCCTAGTAGAATTATAAATACAAATATATATAAGATAAAATCTAGGGTCATTATCATATATTTATGGATTTTGTTTTCCTCTTCCTATATATATATATATATATATATATATATATATATATATATATATATATATATATAGACACTAATAAATCTAAAACAAATTTATAAAAATTCCTAAAACCTCCAGAATTTTTCTAAAAGTACTTGAAAATATTTTTGTGCAGTTTATTACCTATTATGATTATAATATGACTAGAAAAATTTATTAAATCCAAACACAAGGCTATTAATAATATAAATACTTGTAATTTATACCAAAAATAAAAACTAAATACTTCCAAACATATTATTTAAGAAAATATAAAGAAAATAAAAAATCCTTGAAATTTTGGGGTTTTTACATCCTACCCAACTTATAAAAATTTCGTCCTCGAAATTAAAATTAATCTTAATATCAAGAATAACGAGATTTAACACAAGGGAGTGCGGATACGTCCAATTGTAACTCGGTTTTCGTGAACACAGAGGAAGTTTATTACGAAAATCTGGATTGATGTCATATGGGGTATTCTTTGTTCAAGGTTCTACCCAACTTATAAAAATTGGCTAATCGTAAAAATCGTCGTTACAAGACTTCTAGGAATCAAATCCTAAGGAGAAATATAAGAATATTGGCACTCAGGTCCACGGTTAAGGATCCTAAGGGAAGTCTAGATATTGCCACAATGTTCTTGGTCAATAACTACTATAAGAATATTTTTTATAATTTAACCTTGCCTCCCTATGGGTTATACTTCCAACAAGCTGGTAGGAACCTCTTATTTGAATGTAACTAAAGTGTGTTGGTACAATGGGATTGGAGTCTTCGCCTAACATGGGTAACTAGAGATGAGGTTGAAGAAATTTAGAGAAAGAAGAAGTCATGGACGAAGAGATGAGAGTCTATAATAAGCGCAGAAAACCTTGCTATAGCATTAGATAGACATGCGTGACTAGGCAGGCATTGTGGAATCTTTAAGTCATAAGGACTAGTGTATGTGGGTCGGTGTTTGATATCGTATTGGAGGGTGTACTTGCTTGGGTGGAATGCATATGTCACAGGTGTGATGCGTCTTGCAGGGATCAGTTTGGTTAAGAGAATGGGTCGATATTTGCATGATTAAAATCAAAGGAACAAAAATGGGCATCTATGGTTTAGTCTAAGGGAAATATGTCATACATGTGTAACTAAATGGGGGCACGGGAAGATGTGTTTGTATGGAACATGTATGTCATGTGGGTAGCTTGACTGGTCAAGTTCGTGAGTGTGAAAATTACTGGAAGGAAAAGGCTAGTGTTGTGCATCGAATATCAAAGTCACGCTCAAGGGTATCAATTGATATGGATGGAAGTGGACGTTATCTATTATCGATTTATTAGCTAAATTAGGGCCAATCCATTCTATTTGCTTGCTAATTCAATGAAACCCATTGTTTCTTAGAGAGGCTTGCAATCTATGCACTACGAAAACTTTCGTTCTCGAAGTGTAAACTAAGACACGATTCTACAATAGAATTGAATAAGAATAATCATGGTCGCGATCCTTGTACCTTAATTGTTGGAATGACTGGACTATAAGCTAGAAATGAAATACAGTACAAAGAGGAGTCATGTATGGAGCTCGTGCCGTTATTTTGAACAATTTGGAAGAAGTGGTTGTATATGTCTTTCATACATTCCCAAATTTGCAAGTTTTACAGTAGTGGCATACGAACCGAGGGTAGCATGTTTAACTCTTCTTATGGCCTATGCAAGATCATAGTCGAGGGCAACGACTTCTATAGTCCGTCCAGAAATACCTTGGATTACTAACCCTGATTTCTTGCTCGTACCAAGCTTACTCGTTTACGGCTATAAGGTTGCTAATGGCGTCAAAGGTAGTACTTCGGGATATTACTGCTAACTAATAAGTCCAAGTATTTTTCTAGCAGTTGATAGGTTAACTATATTAGGCAGGACAACTAAACTGTTAAGGGTGTTGCTCCACTATCAATTAGTATCTTAACAATAAATAGCATATCTAGGACAATGCTCTATGTGATTGGTCCATGTTGTTGTCGAGGCTTTACATATGTCTAATCGACCTGCTCCGAGTTAATCTAACTGGTCATAAGGCTGGATTGATCTAAACATCAATCTTTGATTCAATAAATCTTGGGTTTTATCTATATTAGCTAGATAAGATTTTATAAAATCAATCTGAACCATTCCTATTTGGTTACGGTAACCTAGAATAGGTTTTAACTCAAGTGGTTGGACTATTTGTCAGTCGAGTTGGTTAACTAGGTTCCTTAAGCCCAAGAAATGCACCTTCTATAACTTTTGAGTTTAAGTGGCACATGGGTCCTCAATTGGGTGGCACACTAGTAGCATATGCGTAGTAGGCTTCAAGTAGATCACAACCATATATTGGGTCGAAGGATTTGAATCGAGGTTGGAACTCTAATTGTAGTCAAAAGTACATCAGTATTATGGTAAGGGTTATAGTTAGTCTTTTTGACCCGAAAGTTGCATCATAAAAATAGAGTACAAGGGGGCATGTTTGAGTGGGACATGATATGCCTAGATGAAAGTGGACTCATCTAGGTCTTGCATATAAAGTTTGTTGTAAGGTAACAGCTGGTCTCGTGCTCCGAATATCAATGTCACGGTAGGGGACACCAAATGATCTAAATAGAAAGTATGACCCAATTTATCCTAATCAATCGGTAATCCTGCTAGATCTTAGAATTTAGGAGGCTTACAACCTATACACGTCAAAAATTCCTTCCCAAAATTAAACTAAGCCATGGTTCTATGGTTTAATGAAGTTATCATAATTCAAGTCGCGATGTCGTACCTCGACTTTTGATTATAGTAGAATACTACATAACATAATAGAAAGGTGATACGGTAGATATGAATCATGATAGAAGATGGTTCTCCGATTTTGGAGAGATGGAAAATAATTGCGTATATATAGCCTTCATGGCCATGGATGATATGGCGAACTAAAAGGGCATTCTGTGTCTATCTTCCTTCAGATACGAGTATTTGTTTTTCTCGAAATAAGTAAAGGTGGAAAACAATAAGGAGTTCAAGGGAGAGGAAATCAAATGCAAAGACAGGGTTCGAACGACGATTAAATAATTTCAAGAAGAGTTGTCAAGTCAGTGGCGGATGAGATCCTAGAGACATCTATATCTCAATCCACGTGGAATAATTATATAATGAGCGAACCAAGTGCACTAAGATTGATCAGACCATAATACACCGATTCTAATTAGACAATATGTTAGTGGGCATCCCCAATAAACATATGTCCTGAACAAGCTCGATAAAGAATAAGCTTACAAATTTAGGCTGTAATAGAGGCATTGGTCAAGGTAGTTCAAAAGTTTAAGTGCGCAAGATTTATAATTGAAAGAAAACACAAGTAGTTCAAGTACCTTAAGAATCTAAGTCTTATCCGATGTTCTTGTCTATACAATCGTCCTACTGTCTCTTGTATCAGGCCTTGGTTGTCCAATGGGATATGGACTACTAAAACTCTAGGTAAACATATCTTCCTACACTAGCATATATTCAGTGCCACCCAGTTATACTTCATTAATGGGTTATAAGGACAGGGGTGATAGGCTGTGAGGCATACTACTCAACTTATGAAAGTCAACTAATAGGGTGATTGAACAATATAACATGTATAACTAGTATGAGTCATCTTCCTAACCTCTCTTTCAAGCACGAAGGAAAAATATAAGATTTACAGTGGAAAGGAATCAAGCAGAAGGAAATCAAGGTAGTCAGACGAGAGTTTGAAATTGGAATCAAGGAAGGAGATCAAGCTTGTGGATGAGATTCCTATATCCTAATCCTATATGCAGGCTCACATCGGTACAGTAACGTAACCGAAGTGATAAACATGACCTGCATGGGCTACTGCAGAAATATGTAACGCCCCAGTCCCAAAATACTTAGGACCAAGTACGTAGACATGCCAGCTTCACATATATGAAGAATACTTCAATATTTGGAATCCTCGTATACGTACATAAGCAGTAAATAATAATAATATAAATTATAGGCCAAAATATAATAACTACAGCTCATCACAGAAGATATAAGAGTGCAAAATAATAAGTGAATCAAAGAGATAGCCGGGTGGACATACCCACTCCCAACAGCTATGAAAAATAGTCTCAAATGATCAGAGTCCAACCTCCGTAAAATAAAAAGAAAAGAGATATAAGATGTCCACTAATGTCTCAATGTATAAATAAACTTAAAATCAGCAGGAGATGCCTCATCATCGATGTAGGAAGGATCCAATGCCGCTCCGTACTTCTGCAGGAAATCGTCTAACCCTGAATAGATAACCAGGTCCTCAGAGGGACGTAACAAGATACAAAAAAATACCATGTCGTATAAACTGTGATATATAATAGAAAATAAAGTGATACATGCAATAAGGTTCCTAACCATTCTACTGTGAACATGCAGCTGAGATACAATCCTTCGACGCATGAGCCCTGACTGATAATAGGATACGATATAGTTCTCTCTTAGGCACCAGTGACCAAGCGCATAACGTTCAAGAACGTTAGTGGCCAACCTGAGGGGATAAGCATACCCGTATATCCAACGGAGCTTCCGGGTTACAAGGGAAAGTGTAATAGAAGCCCATACGTCAGGTATTGTTCTTCCTACCCAATACCTAGTATCATCATCTCTATGACTAATATGAACCTCTAGTAACTGCCAAGTCTACTAGCATGCAATTCTATTGACAGTTACTCCTATCCGTCGCACGCCTCAGACGTATCGGTGGCCAGCCGACTACGCGAGTACTTGCCTTACATGTGACTCATAACACGTGATAAAGCATGTGTCAAGGCCGTATGAGGTATATCAATACCTCATCATCAATGGGTGGTCACTAGGCTAAGTTAATGCAAGAAAATATAACAAAAGCAAGTAAAACGAACGATACAGTCGCTTGCACCCAAGTGTGACTTGGAAGCACAATAATATAAACTATGTAGTATATAATAAAATTGAATTTAAATAACTAAAAAAATAAATTAAAGTAATCACAGAGTATGGTGGCAAGGTATCTTGCCTGGCGGTGCGGGAATGGCAATCCAACAATCAAGTACGTCAGCAATGAATCTCAAAATCTACGAACGGCTTCGGATGCTGAAACAAATATCAAGAACGTTCTTGGTGTAAAATATATATCTAGGAAATGCCTGTCCAAAAGTCCAATTCTGGAACATAGGAAAAATCATAATTTCGGGTCAAAACGATATCCGTCATTGGACCCGTTTTGCACCGAAACGTGTGCCAGTATCTATGGTATCTAAAGTCGTCAAACTATATGTCTACGGATCCGATTTGATGAGAAAAAACCAACCGTATGTCCAAAGTTGGATTTCGGCGGGCCGTGCATAATTTTGCCCATTGGATTGGGTTGTAGGCCCGCCAAGTAGGCCTTCCGGTCGACCTTCTCAGAATCGGACCAAACATGGCACACAGGACCAGAATTTCGATAAGGTCCTGTTGGCGTAAGTTTTATCTCGAGAAGACGAACATGCACGAAGTTAGGGGCTAGTTTGCAAAGGGACCGATATGGGGTATCTTGACCGATACATCTCGATTTCGTCGTGCACGCGTAAGGAAATTGAGTTCCGTCGATTCCCACACGTCGACAATGTCCATACGCGTCTTTCGATGCTCATGGGTTCCGACCACGTCACCCGATTTGTCGTGGCACACGCCGTATTAGTGATTTTTTACAAAATTCTAGTTTTAAAAACCGGTTTTTTTTGAACTTTGGATTTGAAAATAATTGCATATTGAACATAAAAAATTAAATTACCAGAAGGGAGTTAAAGAGCTACATGTGGTCTAGAAATATGGTTCGGGAAGTTTACAAAAATTGCATCTAGGTTGATCATGAATCGTCAACAATCATGGGGGTTTGGACTATTTTTATATTCTATTTTTGGACAGATTTTTCTCGATTTTGTGTCAATTTTTCGAGCGATCGATGGCAGTTACTGTAACCCCGCTTTCCTAAATTTATAAATAATACTATTTTCCTGGTATTTTAAAATTTTGGAGAATAATTATTATTATATTATTTTTGAGAAAGTTATTTTTCCAAAATATTAAGTTGGTATATTTTATTGTGTGAATGAATTTTTGGTTAAACTTGATTAGAGGATAATGATTTTTCTAGGTATGCTCTTATTATAGGTTATAAATTTCATCTTCTATTTTCTAAAGTTAAATAATTAATGGGGTTGATGATGGGCCCAATTCACTTTGGGCTTGTCATAGGAATGTTGGTTATTTATTTTGAAATTTCATTATATTTTCCCTCCAAACTTTTAAATTTTTAAATTTGAATTACCAAGTTTGTTATAACTAAATTAGAGGTCCCCACTTACTTCCTTTAAATTTTTTAACTGATTTTCTTCAACTTCTGTAAATAATGAAAAGGAGAGGGGGATTTATGAATTATTTCCTTTAGTTAATAGGGCTATTTTGTAAATGATTTGAGAGGGGGGGCTAAGTGCAAGTATGTACTTTAAGTTAAATTGTGAATGAGAACATAGTTCTCATTCATTCACTCCTCTCAGAATTTCAAATTTTCATCTCTGCTTGATTTCCCTCCTCCCTGAGCACCACCACCACCATTACGACGACGACGACGGCGTCTGATCTCCGGCGATTGGTGACCATTACATTCGATCGAGTCACTAGGAAGAAATTAGCCGTGAAGACTTCATGAAATCCGTCCACATTTAGTTCGATGGGCTACTGTATTGGTAAGTTGTGTTCTTCATCTTCCTTGTAGGTTTCTTGAGGAACAATAGGACTATTCTGTGCAATTGGCAGTATTTTTATTCAAACTTCTGAACGGGTTTTTAATTCTCTATCTTTAGTTCAAGTCAGATTGTTGTGATCGATCGATTGATCGGTTCAGTTTTTGTTTCGAAAATTGTATTGGTGAGCTCTAGATCTGATCTTGTGTATTCTCTCCAATTTTGGAGTCAATTTCCATTCGAATTAAACTCATAATTGCTGTTCTTTTTCATGCACGTTACGTGTTCGGTGAAATGCTCAGGAAGACGTATCGGCGAGCCGTGGACTCGGGGACACCATCATCGGACACTGTGAGATCGTGTCATCGAGACCTAGGACACAGGTATAGACTCTTCCTTGACCTTCACTGATTTTCTGGTTTATATTGTGTGATAGAGATCCAGAGGTGACTCTGTGTCAGGTTGCTCTGTCGTGTCTGGATTCTGTAGCATAACATTGGTGGTGTCCGACTATGTGGTGAAGCGTCGCCTTCCAGATTCGATCTTATTCTCAGGTAATCCATCTTCTCTCTTGGTATTGAAGAGCATTTTTGTTATACTTAGGATTTATAGTATTGGATAAGTCTGTGATTGGATACAGGTGAGTTCGTGAGTTCGTGTCTGTCGTTAGGTTTGTGTCAGCAGTGTCCATGTTGGGTCGGGTGCAGGGGTCGATTAGGTTGGGTATACGAGGCTCTGTACCAGGGAGTCAGCGTGCTTTTGGCGGGAGTCGTGGTTAGAAAGTTATAAACTGAACATTGTTTTGGAATGCCATAAACTGAGCATTGATCTCTGCTGCACATTCAGTTTGAATGATTCTGGGATTTTTTGACTGTGGGATTAGTGTGGAAAACTCTGTTGAGGTTGTTGTATGCTGGAAAGGTTGGACATAAGTTTAAATGCAGGTAGACAATTTTGATTTTGGATGGAGGATGTTGGCACGGGAAACCTCTCGCAGCCGTTTTGTTGTGTGAATTTAGAGAAATTCACTGTTGTTGTGAGTTTGTCATTACACCGTGGGTCGGCCAGGTTTTGTGCAGGTTCTTGAGTTGAACTTTGCAAGTTTTGGGTTAAAGTGTTATGATTACATTGGACTGTTGAATTCAACTGTTTCTGAACATTTCATTTTGAATTACTTCAGTCTATTTCTAAGTCAGATTCTTGATTGGGTGTGAGCCTTGGAGTGATTATGATACAAGTTCAGGAGGCTTGTTGGAATGAGGAGAATTGGTAGTAGATTGGCTTTTAAAATTTATATAGGCTAGCAAATTACAGTGATCAGAGGAGGTCCATTTGGCCTCATGGAGAGTTATGGAGTTTTGGTAAGGGCTAGGTTAGGTTAAACTAATGGAGAGCCTATTTAGTTCAGAAGGCTGTATTGCTAATTGACCAAATTTTAAGAAGAGTTGAGTTGGTCTGTTATGTATGTTTATTGTTTTGGGTTTTGGCATGTCTTCTTTAAACAAAACAGTAAAAAAAATGAACAAGTAGAGTAAGGATAGTGAATGCTGGTCTCTTCTTGGATTATTAGAGGCCATATGCAATTACTCTGATGGCAGTTGCTAAATTGAATTGTGAGCTTGAGTCCAAGATTTGGCAAGGAGTTGGTTTGAGGCATAGTGATAAAAAATTACTGATGTTGAGGTGGTTATCTGGTATTTTGAGGTTTAAATTTAGTTTTTTTATTTTTGTTTAAATAATGAGTTGGGCCATTATAAGGGGGTTATGAGTATTAACTTAGAACTGGTTATTAGACCATTTAGAAATAGGTTATAATTAAGCATTTTGGTTTGTTTTAAGTTTTAGATTAATATTCTTAGAAATATGTGTTTTCTCATCACAGATTTTCTCTGGACATTGGACTTGACGTCTACAATAACATCAGGCAAGTACACCGACTCGATCTCTTTACTCTGTATTTTTTGTCTTGCTTCATGTTCTCAATTGACACGTTGTACACACGATTGTTCATTGTTCACTGTTCATCGTTCATCGTTCATTGTTCATTGTTCATAGTTCATTGTTCTTGCTTGTATATTGGGGTGGGAAAAACTACAGATATGTGACCAATACTATTTTAGCTAGGCATTGACTAATAGCTTAGGTCTCACATCATACACGTGGGACACTAAGCCGTACCATTGTTCACTGTTCATTGTTTACCCAGCCGGTCACATACTCTGATAGTTATTTCAAAGGCATGTTACACTGATAGTATAGTTCATTATTTCTGGATCCGGTACCATAGTTTTATTGTTATTTCTGTACTACAGTTTCATATTCCTGTCTTGTACCATAGTTCATATTGTAATTCTTTTCATACATTTCAGTTTACATTGTTTAGTACTTCTTGTCGGGGTTGTACTTTGTTCTTTTCCTGACAGGATACATTGCAGGTTTACTTGATGAGATTGTACCACCTTGGGTCAGAGCCTGGAGATGGTGGAGTTCTATTTCAGGATGGGCTTAGATTACAAAGATATAGTTAGACTTTTCTTAGATTGTTTAGATTTTATCATGTATTGTATTATGGATTTCAGGATTGTATAATTTTATTCATGTTATCGAATTTGTCTTCGGATGATATTGTATAAATAACTTGTGGATTGTGGTGATTCTGGGAACGTGTATAGTAGCTGTGATGTTTTATATTTCTTGTATCTTGGAGTTTTCCTTAGGATTGTACAGCTTACTTCGTCGTTTCCATCGACGAAGGCTGGGCGTATTCCACTCGTGTCCGATTATTTAGGAGCGGGTCGTGACATATTTTTAGTGGTGGCCCATGTAGGTCTATCCTAATGGCACTTAGGATATAAAGTGCGATTGGAGAACCTGTTAGACTAAGGAAAACTCATCACAGCATAGGATCCGTGGGAAATGATTATATTTATTGAATATAGAGATTGATTATATACAATATTTCTAGGAGGTTTATTATTTTTTTAGGACTTAGCAATCAACGAGTTTTCTTTCTATTTCAGGATGGTTACCACCAGAAAAACCACCGATCAGCCCGGAGCTACAGGAGCTTCGGATCAAACCACAGACGATGTTCCAGTGGAGCAGATTCCACTACCACCTCCTCAGTTTCCTCTCCTACCTCCGACGGTGATGTTTGATGGCGCCAGGTGATGGCCATGTTCCAGCAGTTCCTGGAGGCACAGAACCATCAGGCTGTGTAGTTTCGAGCTACGGTCATAGATGCACTCAGGACCAGAGAGCCGACAGCACCAGTAGCACCTCCAGCTCCAGCAGCACCGAGACCAGGGACTGCCAAGGAGTACCAGAATCTTTGTCCGATGGATTTCTGGGGCCACGAGGGGATTGTTTATGCTGATGAGTGGTTGAAAAAAATGGAGAGGACATTGAAGATGGCACGGATCCCGGATGACCCGAAGGTGGAGGTGGAGAGCATGCGACTCTTTGATTTGGCCAGAGCTTGGTATCGGGAGGACCCCCAGTTAGCAAAGCCCCAGGTTTCTTGGACAGATTTCAAAACTCTATTCAAGGAAAAAAATTTCCCCGATGTGGAGCGGGATGAGCTTCGGATGCAGTTCGAGGCGCTGCAGCAGGGGACTATGACGGTTGCGGAGTACACCTCAGAGTTTACTAGGCTTAGCAGGTTCGCAAAGAAGCTAGTTCGTGCACCTGAGGATAGGGCCTGGTGGTTCAAGAAGGGTCTCACCAGGGAGCTGCGGCACACAGTGGCGATCAGCCAGACGACTACTTACTCGAGCATCCTCAAGATCGCCCAGGCAGTTGAAAGGGAGATTGACCCGAGGCCCAAGAGGGATAGGGACATCGGCAGCAGCAATCACCAGGCACCAACGAAGAGGGTGCAGATGCAAACTCAGACGAGGCCAGTTCAGCACCGTCCAGCCAGAGTTCATGCAGATCCGCCACAGAGACAGCAGTTGGCAATCACTTGCAACTACTGTCATCGCCCAGGACATTATTATGATGAATGTCGCAAGTGGCTGAGGCTTTGCTTGTCCTATGGATCACCTGCTCACCAGGTCAGAGATTGTCCAGAAGCCGTTGAGGGGCGAGCACGAGGAGCACCGGGGCCCCAGCAGGAGGACTTACCTCTTCATGATCAGCAGCCACAGGGAGATCAGCCAGAGGGGCGAGTCTACCTTATGACAGTCGAGGAAGTAGAGACCATTCCTATTCCGGACGAGTGCTGACGACCGGAGGCCCTTGTAATCATTACCTTTATTGATGTTCCTTTTTTTATTTCCTTGTTGTTTCTTCATTCGAGACTTGTTTTACAGTCTCCCTGTCTTACTGTTGTTTCATAGTACCTATGAGCTACTTGTTGACTATTGATTTTCTCTTTGTATCTAATAAAAATTTTGTTTCTGAAGAACAGATACTAGCACTCTCTTTCATGATTTAAAATTTTCTTAAAACTTCCTTAAAACTTCTGGATAAAGTTGAGAAAATATTTGACAACCTACTATGACCTGGACTATGGAGACCGTGAGTCCATTGCAGCTAGCTATACACTGGCGAGGCAGGGGCTCTAAGTTAAAGTAATTATGGGTATTTTCAGGTTCTCAGATATTATTGAAGCTAAGTCCTAAATTTTACTTATTATCGGATAAAGTTGATAAAAGTATTACGGTAATCTAGTATTATCAGGAAAATGGAACCGAAGGTTCACTGCAGCCAGATGCATATTGGCGGGGCAGGAACTGTAGGGGAAGTGACCCAGATATGCAAGATCATCAGATGCTATTGAGACTATTATCCCGTGATCATGATTTCTGTAACTAACATTTCATTCCACATTAAATCGTACGAATTTCAAATTTTGTATCTGTTTACCTTATCGTGCTAAATCGTGCCATTTTTGAAATTTCGAGGACGAAATTTTTCTAAGGGGGGAAGATTTGTAACCCCGCTTTCCTAAATTTATAAATAATACTATTTTCCTGGTATTTTAAAATTTTGGAGAATAATTATTATTATATTATTTTTGAGAAGGTTATTTTTCCTAAAAATTAAGTTGGCATATTTTATTGTGTGAATAAATTTTTGGTTAAACTTGATTAGAGAATAATGATTTTTCTAGGTATGCTCTTATTATAGGTTATAAATTTCATCTTCTATTTTCTAAAGTTAAATAATTAATGGGGTTGATGATGGGCCCAATTCACTTTGGGCTGGTCATAGGAATGTTGGTTATATATTTTGAAATTTTATTATATTTTTTCTCCAAACTTTTAAATTCTTAAATTTGAATTACCAAGTTTGTTATAACTAAATTAGAGGTCCCCACTTATTTCCTTTAAATTTTCTAACTGATTTTCTTTAACTTCTGTAAATAATGAAAAGGAGAGGGGGATTTATGAATTATTTCCTTTAGTTAATAGGGCTATTTTGTAAATGATTTGAGCGGGGGGGGGGGGGAGGGGCTAAGTGCAAATATGCACATTTAGTTAAATTGTGAATGAGAACAGAGTTCTCATTCATTCACTCCTCTCAGAATTTCAAATTTTCATCTCTGCTCGATTTCCCTCCTCCCTGAGCACCACCACCACCATCACGATGATGACGACGACGACGGCGTCTGATCTCCGACGATTGGTGACCATTACATTCGATCGAGTCACTAGGAAGAAATCAGCCATGAAGACTTCTTGAAATTCGTCCACATTTAGTTCGATGGGCTACTGTATTGGTAAGTTGTGTTCCTCATCTTCCTTGTGGGTTTCTTGAGGAACAATAGGACCATTTTGTGCAATTGGCAGTATTTTTATTCAAACTTCTGAACGGGTTTTTAATTCTCTATCTTTAGTTTAAGTCGGATTGTTGTGATCGATCGATCGATCGGTTCAGTTTTTGTTTCGAAAATTGTATTGGTGAGCTCTAGATCTGATCTTGTGTATTCTCTCCAATGTTGGAGTCAATATCCATTCGAATTAAACTCATAATCGATGTTCTTTTTCATGCACGTTACGTGTTCGGTGAAATGCTCAGGAAGACGTATCGGCGAGCCGTGGACTCGGGGACACCATCATCGGACACTGTGAGATCGTGTCATCGAGACCTAGGACACAGGTATAGACTCTTCCTTGATCTTCACTGATTTTTTGGTTTAGATTGTGTGATAGAGATCCAGAGGTGACTCTGTGTCAGGTTGCTCTATCGTGTCTGGATTCTGTAGCATTACATTGGTGGTGTCCGACTCTGTGGTGAAGTGTCACCTTCCAGATTCGATCTTCTTCTCAGGTAATCCATCTTCTCTCTTGGTATTGAAGACCATTTTTTTATACTTAGGATTTATAGTATTGGATAAGTCTGTGATTGGATACATGTGAGTTCGTGAGTTCGTGTCTGTCGTTAGGTTTGTGTCAGCAGTGTCTGTGTTGGGTCGGGTGCAGGGGTCGATTGGGTTGGGTGCGAGGCTCTGTACCAGGTTGTCTGCATGCTTTTGGCGGGAGTCGTGGTTAGAATGTTATAAACTGAACATTGTTTTGGAATGCCATAAACTGAGCAATGATCTCTACTGCACATTCAGTTTGAATGATTCTGGGATTTTTGTACTGTGGGATTAGTATGGAAAACTCTGTTGAGGCTGCATTATGCTGGGAAGGTTGGACATAAGTTTAAATGCAGGTAGACTATTTTGATTTTAGATGGAGGATGTTGGCGCGAGAAACCTCTCGTAGCCGTTTTGTTGTGTGAATTTAGAGAAATTCACTGTTGTTGTGAGTTTGTCATTACGTCGTGGGTCGGTCAGGTTTTGTGCAGGTTCTTGAGTTGAACTTTGCAAGTTTTGGGTTAAAGTGTTATGATTACATTGGACTGTTGAATTCAACTATTTCTTAACATTTTATTTTGAATTACTTCAGTCTATTTCCAAGTCAGATTCTTGATTGGGTATGAGCCTTGGAGTGATTATGATACAAGTTCAGGAGGCTTGTTGGAATGAGAAGAATTGGTAGTAGATTGGCTTTTAAAATTGATATAGGCTAGAAAATTACAGTGATCAGAGGAGGTCCATTTGGCCTTATGGAGAGTTATGGAGTTTTGGTAAGGGCTAGGTTAGGTTAAACTAATGGAGAGCCTATTTAGTTCAGAAGGCTGTATTGCTAATTGACCAAATAGACTATCGGGATTTAGAAACTTAGGCTTAGTTTGAGTATTTGGTTTACTATTAAATAACTTTTGTAATTTTTAGCCAAATTTTAAGAAGAGTTGAGTTGGTCTGTTATGTATGTTTATTGTTTTGGGTTTTGGCATGTCTTCTTTAAACAAAACAGTAAAAAGGATGAACAAGTAGAGTAAGGATAATGAATGCTGGTCTCTTCTTGGATTATTAGAGGCCATATGCAATTACTCTGATGGCAGTTGCTAAATTGAATTGTGGACTTGAGTCCAAGATTAGGCAGGGAGTTGGTTTGAGGCTTAGTAATAAAAAATTACTGATGTTGAGGTGGTTATCTGGTATTTTGAGGTTTAAATTTAGTTTTTTTTAATTTTTGTTTAAATAATGAGTTGGGCCATTATAAGGGGGTTATGAGTATTAACTTAGAACTGGTTATTAGACCATTTAGAAATAGGTTATAATTAAGCATTTTGGTTTGTTTTAAGTTTTAGAATGATATTCTTAGAAATATGTGTCTTATCATCACAGATTTTCTCTGGACATTGGACTTGACATCTACAATAACATCAGGCAAGTACACCGACTCGATCTCTTTACTCTGTATTTTTTGTCTTGCTTCATGTTCTCACATTGACACGTTGTACACACGATTGTTCATTGTTCACTGTTCATCGTTCATCGTTCATTGTTCATTGTTCATAGTTCATTGTTCTTACTTGTACATTAGGGTGGAAAAATACTACAGATATGTGACCAATCCTATTTTAGTTAGGCATTGACTAATAGTTTAGGTCTCACATCGTGCACGTGGGACTCTAAGCCGTACCATTATGCATTCTTCAATGTTCACTGTTCATTGTTTACCCAGCCGGTATATATACTATGATAGTTATTTCAAATGCATGTTACACTAATAGTATAGTTCATTGTTTCTTGATACGGTACCATAGTTTCATTGTTTTTCCTGTACTACAGTTTCATATTCCTGTCTTGTACCATAGTTCATATTGTGATTCTTTTCATGCATTTCAGTTTATATTGTTTAGTGCTTCTTGTCGGGGTTGTACTTTGCTCTTTTCTTGACAGGATACGTTACAGGTTTACTTAATGAGGTTGTACCACCTTGGGTCAGAGCCCAGAGATGGTGGAGTTCTATTTTAGGATGGGCTTAGATTACATAGATATAGTTAGACTTTTCTTAGATTGTTTAGATTTTATCATGTATTGTATTGAGGATTTCAGGATTGTATAATTTTATTCATGTTATCGGATTTGTCTCTGGCTGATATTGTATAAATAACTTGTAGATTGTGGTGATTCTGGGAACGTGTATAGTAGCTGTGATGTTTTATATTTCTTGTATCTTGGAGTTTTCCTTAGGATTGTATAGCTTACTTCGTCGTATCCATCGACGAAGGCTGGGCGTGTCCGACTCGTGTCCGATTATTCGGGAGCGGGTTGTGACAGTTACTTATAAACTATTTGAACAGTGTTGGAGATGGTGGGGTTGTATACATACCAGATTAATTGGTTCTCAAAACGATCGAAGAATGACGACGAAAACTCATCACAAAGTTACAAAGAAACTGCTACTTATGCTGTTGTTACGCCACTCTCTGCTTGCTGCCACGGCGATGCTGTGGATGCTGCTGACGGTCGTCGGTGTCCTCCTTGTGGCAGAGTACGGTCCAGGTGGTAGGGCGATGCATGAGGGTTGGAGTTGATTGAGAAGAGGTGACGATTGGGTTGATGAATCCATCAAATTTTGGGTTTCTCGAATTGTATATATACAACAAAACAAAATTTTAAATTTAAATTTGAATTTAAATGCTAACTCAAATCGGAATCACTAAGGGTTTGGGGAATCCTTCTGGGTTGGATTATGCGAGATAGGAAAAAAATTTAGATATCTCACCACCTCTACTTCGAGATGTACATGGGCGGGCTTCGTGGATACTGTTCCTACGGGATCAGTATAGAATATGTTTTTTTTTTCTTTTAAGAGCAATAATAGATATATCTACATAATATATAGGATATATATATACATAAACATAAGTCTTAATCTTTTGTAGAAATTATATAATCAATATTTTCACAATAATAATTTAGCATGCTAACATAATATTTTATCATATCTATATATTGCACAACGAAAATATATTGAGCATATATATATATATATATATATATATATATATATATATATATATATATATATATATATATATATATATAATTATATATTTCATATGTAATAATTATATAGATAAGTTTTCTCTATATAAATCTTTAGATAACAGTAAACATATACCTTTATGTATTTAATCTTTATATATACCCAATGTATATATCAGTCCTAGTAGAATTATAAATACAAATATGTATAAAATAAAATCTAGGGTCATTATCATATATTTATGGATTTTGTTTTCCTCTTCCTATGTATATACATATATATTGACACTAATAAATCTAAAACAAATTTATAAAATTTCCTAAAACCTCCAGAATTTTTCTAAAAGTACTTAAAAATATTTTGTGCAGTTTATTACCTATTATGATTATAATATGACTAGAAAAATTTATTAAATCCAAACGCAAGGCTATTAATAATATAAATACTTGCAATTTATACCAAAAATAAAAACTAAATACTTCCAAACATATTATTTAAGAAAATATAAAGAAAATAAAAAAATCCTTGAAATTTTAAGGTTTTTACAATTGTCAGCCAGTTACTCTTATTGGCACACACTTGCAATTGGTGCGCCATTCACCCATTTGTCCGAATGGTTGGCTTAACTGCTGGAGACGCGTGGCATTCCGTGAGAGAGATGCGCTTGGTCGGGTGCAATGTCACGTACACATTCTTCGAAATTAGTGGCATACGTACCACGCAGGGCCGGCCCTGGCCCAGGGCGGCCAGGACGACCGCCCAGGGCCCTATAAAATTTGGGGGCCCAAAAAAATTAATTTAAATGTATATATATTAGTAATCTTATCTTGAAAATAGAACTAATATATAATATGATCCTCATTTATCATAAAGCATTTGTGGTGTAGTGGTAGTTTGTTATACTTGTACACAAGAGGTCCTAGGTTCTAGCCTTGGCTGTATCATTTTTTTAGTTCAATTTTTTATATTATATTTGGGTCCCATTTTAAAATTTTGCCTAGGGCCCCTATTAACTCAGGGCCGGCCCTGGTACCATGTCATCTAACTGCTGCTAGATGACGATTTGATTAATTGGCACTAACTAATAAGTGGAGCCTGGCTCCATTTGATGATTAGCGCCCTCTGTTTAACATATATAATCTGTAGAAAAATAATTACCTCGCGCCAAATGATGAATAGCGCGAGGCAGCTGTCAGCCATTTATTACAAAATCTGACACAATCTTATCGAGTGTCGTGTGCTCGGAATTCGAACGGATTTTCCTCGACTGACGCGTTGTCAGTCATTACGACAACTATTTTAGCTTCTCGAGAAAGCTTGCCACATGGGACTTTATGCACCATTTCTTCTGAGCGCCATTTGATTTATGAGCGCTATTTTCTTCCTAACGCCATATGATTCTGAGCGCTATTTGTCCAGCGTAATATGTTCTTTGTAGCAATTTTTAACCTCTAAACTCAGTTGTAGGATATTGGAACAAAGCTACCAGGCTCAACTTAAATCCTCAAACACCAACCATTCCATACTTGACTAGGTCAGATCTTAGCGTCTATTCCCAAAATCCTTCGCGTATGCACTATTCCGTAATACTGATCATCTTCCAACATCTTTTCACACAACGTGATTCAAAATTATAATTTTGATTCCATCCGTTTCTCACCGACTAGTTAACGCACATGTTGCATCAAGTCGTTGCGCATCTAATCACAAAAATCCTTCGTAGCATCTACTCGTCCAACCGTTTTCTATGTTTCACATAACTTAAGTCTTTCATCTAATTGTTCATAAAATTTTGCCTCAATGACATGGACTAAGTCCAACATTTCTAAATTTTCTTTGTCAACAATTTGCAATATACATCGCACAAAACTATTCTAATACTATTCATGTTCTCGAAATTATCGATTCATCGTGTCTGGGCTACCCCACTAGGTAACTTGTCCAGACATCGTGTTCACGTCCTTCCGACACAAGAGGTCAATTTGAGTCTACGATGCTCAAAGGCAACAATTTTTCTGACCCAAGGTCTCTTACGATACGTTCACCTCCGATTCTCGATCGAGTATGAATCCTCTACCCAAATTTCAATTCCATCCCAACTAGTTCATTTTACAATATAGATCGTACGCTCAACACACATAGCCTAATCGTTACTCGAACCAATCTACGACACAAATCTTAGGATCGTTCCATTATTCGTCGCTCTTGCACATTGTAGAATTCTTGTAATCGTCTCACCGCATCAATATGCTAAGTACGTTCCTCGACATCTATCCGATTGTCGACTAGCAATCTACTCGAGTACTGATTCGATCAATCATCAAAGTCTATCATTATCAATCCAGCCCAAGGCTGTTTCATCAATTCTTGAAACACATATTCGGTCGCCTAGACTTATCCTTAACATGCACTACCTCATCATTTATCCTCGACGCAATTTCTCATGTGACTTCGTCGGGTCATCTTATGGGACTTTATATTCACTTTGATTTGGTGGTCAAGTCTTTTAGGGTAAGCTGCCATGAAGCTACGCTCGATAATTGAAGATCATCAACGGAGGATAGTTACTACGAATCATGCTATATCCTCTCTCGGAGCCAAATTAATCTTCGACGATTCCTATGGGACTTTACCCAATCCGACATAATTCTTCCAATCCAAAATGTCTCATTCTACCCGCACAACTAGTGCGTCGTCACTATCCGAATTACTCATGCACTACCGTCAATATCGCTAACCAAGCAACATTTGTTCACATCGAATACGAGTCTATCTATCCACTGTCACTATCCAACACATTCTATACATATCGCAACAATCATCGAATTCACCTTCGCATCAAACCATAAGTCAAAAATCCAATTATCACGCCCTGATCTCCCGTAAGTTCGATCATCTCCGCTAGGCATGAATCACCATGCCAGCGCTCCCACAGAATGATCGCCCTAATCAGGCGTGACGCATGTGCGGGGCTGGAGTTGCACTCGCACAAGACAAGAACATTAACATTGTGGTTATCATCGAAATAATCAAGACACTTTCATTTTCATCCAAGTAATATATCAATCCATTCCCAAATTTTTTCAACGTATTTCAACATTCTCAAGTATGTTACATAACAATTACCTAGCATAACTCGTTTTGCATTTTAGACAAGTAATTTCTTTTTGCATGAATTCTAATTTGTTAAAATCATCATTATCATCCGAACTGACGTCAACTTAACTTTATCTTATTCATCCAACAACAATGGTGAACATAGTTTTTGTTCATTTGATCAGAGTATCCCCGAGTTATTGCATATCGTCTTTGATACGCCTCAATACCATCGTCGATATGCATAACCTGAACATCTTTCTTTCTCATAAACTCAAATTCATTACAATCACAGTTATCATTCGAACTTGAATACGAATCAAGTCTCACACGCGTCAAGATCCATCTCATTGTAGCTATCATTATCGAGCAACACGATTTCCAATTCCTTATTTCCATTATCGCATTCCCCATCGAACTTCAAATTCGTGCTAACAACTATTCGTACTAACTTAAATTTGAGTCGCACGACTCCTCGCATCTAATCAACTTGTTCTTCGCATTAACTTTACTTGAATTCCACCGAGTCAAGTATTTCCTCGACGCAAAATTCCCTCGCTATTCTCCGCCAATCATTCGGCTCACACCCAACGAATTCTTGTCTGACGTATCATTCATTTATACGACTACGCGCATAATTGTTCCAAGTCAGTTTCGTCGAAGCATACCCGCATCGACTCCTATTGAAAAATTCCTACTCGAGTCTCGACACCATCCCGTCCGTCGCGAACAACTTATTGTAGTCGACACAATCGTCTCGACGCATCTATCGCAAGTCACCAAATAGTTTGACATAACATTCACTGAGTAGTATTACATATACCATTCAGAATCGAGCCTATCATCATTGATCAAAATCGTTTCGATACATCTATCGCATAAGTGGTATGGCATATACCATTCAGAAATCGAGTCATTCTCTTGCAACATACTAAGCATTGGTCCGACAGCCATTCCGATCAAATCGTGCCCCGGTGATCATATCGATCACACACGCAAAATTTGCTTATTCAAAGCTCAACTCAACATTCGGCCAACATACACGTTCACCTACTCGAAGCTCGACACAACTCAACCAACTTACATATTCGTCCTTAATTTTGACTTAGCGACAAACTTAACTCGTAACAATCACTCAGCAATTTTTCAATCCCATTCGTTGCAACTCGTGCAACAATTCATTCCCGACACTCAAAGTCATTATCGAATTCGCTCAATGCATTCACAATCTATTCGCATAGCCATATGATACAAGTTCTCTCATACCGACTCGTTGCACCGATGCAACCAACATCGTACAATTCGTTACACTTGGTGCAACCAATATCTCGCAACATTATTCGACGGTATCAAGTAAATTTCCAAACTTATGCAGCAAGACTTATTGTATGGAACATCTAGTGTGGCATCGATCAGATCAATGAGCCATGCGGTTGCCGAAACAACTTAGGGCCAACTGATTTAGAAAATGGAAGCAACAGAGGGTCATCGTTTACGGTCCAAATGATGGAACCGCTCTGACAACAACTTGTCATGCCCCGACCCAAAAAATTGCTCCTCCTCGCTAGATTTCACCTGAATCATCGTCCTCGCTGGGCGTGATGCCGCACAAGCCTGGAGTTGCGCTCATGCAAGGCCAGATAATAGGTTCGCATTAGTTTATCTCAAATTGATAATATTCGCAGCGAAAGGAAATAGATTATATAATAAGAATCTCTTTTATAGATAGATGAACTGAAGATTACAAGGGCTTTAAATAGTCCAACTAAAAATGCCAATAGGCTATAACGCTCATGAACTCTCTAGCTCACAAAGGATCTCGTTCTATACATCATGTCTTCTATAGCATATACAAGACTTCCGGCCGAACATTTTCATGTTACAAGTCGAACCCAGTACGATAGTTTGTCTCAAAATGCTAAGGACTCCATGCCTCGGCACGTCCAAGGCAAGCCCCACCACGAGCCAAACATATCATGAACCTGCAGGCAAACTAGTGGAGGATTAATAATTTCATCCTCACTGTACTGATCAAGACCCACTCGCCTAAACTAGCAATAAGTAATTAGTAAAGCATGCATAATATATTGGTGATCTTTCTATTTATCCTTAGAATCAGTTTCATGGCAAGATTAAGCGGTAAAATATGTTATGAGCAACACTGGAAACATAAATGTGTCCAATCCCATGTCCCTGATGAAGTACGTGTAGGCAACTCTAGAGGGGGGTGAATAGAGTTCTTGTGACAATAATGAACTATTAAAAAATCAACTCTATTCAATCCCAACTAGTAAATGATTAATCAGAGTATAATGCAAAAATAAAGTAGAGATTAGAAAGCATGCACAGTCACAGCAATTTTTAACCTAGTTTCTCTCGTGGAGGACTAGTCCAGGCTTGAGAACTCTAGTTCAAGATTGAAATTCACTATTTTTGAAATAGCTTTACAACCACGTGCCTTTACATATAAGAGCACGCCAACTTCTTGAAAATATCGCTGAGGCAAAACTTGGAATTTTCCAAGTGACTTCTTGATGACTCTTGCACAAAACTTCTAATTGATTCATACCGAGCACCTTGTAGGCTTAGAAAGTTTTGTGGCTAGTAAATGAGAAGAGTATGGCTCTTTGGGATGTATAGGCTATAAGAGAGAAGAAATGAGAAGACTGGATGGATTTGAATGGGAGAAAAGGGTGCCTATATATACTAGTCCTGAGAGGCAGAGCTCGGCCAGAACTCTGTCCAAAATTCCAAAATTATGGCCGTTGGACAACTTACAATAAGAAATCCCTAAAAATTAGCTCTGGAAATTAGAAGGCAGAGTTTAGCCCGAACTCTGTGTGGGGGCAGAGTTCGGCCCGAACTTTGCCTCCTAGGGGACAGAATGCTCAATAGGCTAAATGGGCTTTGGCAGTTTAGTTTTTTGTTTGTGGGGCTTTTTGGTTATCTAGTCTATGGTTGAGGTACTCAGTGCGACTCAACGTACAATAGTCTTCACTCAAATAAAATATAAAAATACAGACTTTCGAAGATAAGATCCAACAGTATTCGTCAAGCAGTCGTCGATGATGATTGTCTGTCTTGATGTGTTATAGTCGTCTAATTTGTAGCTTTGATGACAATTTATGTGTCGAGTTGGATCATGTCAAATATTGATTTGCTAATTATCAAGATTAGGTTGACTGCGATCCAGTTTGGGTCAATAATCTCTCCTATTTTGATAATTGACAAAATTATGATATTTGTGTGTCACAACATTCATACCTTGACACATATATTGCTCCCCCGTAGATGGACAATTTGGCTCCCCCGTAAATAGAGAAGTCCTGATACAAGTACTAGTCCAAACAATATAGCATAAGTGTAGCACAATATAGTACAAGTATTTATCCATACATGGTTAAGCAAATATCACATATATCACATATATTTCTTCTCCTTTGACATTTAGCAAAATGAGATAGAAGCTCCCCCGTAGGATAATAACCATGCAATCACATAACCAAGCTCAAGTCCAACATAAGCAATAACTAGCAATTAAACCAAATAGAAGCCATAAAGTAGTACAAAGCATAGTGTTTAACTACATAATCACTGAAGGAAAATAATAAAGTGAAAAAGCAAAAGACATCCTACGCATCAGCAGCATCAGAAAATGGACCACGACCGTCATGGAGCATGGGAAGGTCCAGCAGAGTCGGATGGGTCGCTGGCAGAGCGACGAGGATCAACAAACGCCGCATCTGGATCCAAATACTTCCTGACCCAGGTGTCATCGATACGGTAACATTCACGAGAAGGGTCCCATACCAGAGTATAAGACACCGTAGGATGAGAGGCCAAGGAGTACTGGATGTCAAACAGAGTGTTGCTGATGGCTGACATCTGCAAGGTGGTACGATAGTCCATCTGAGTCCAGAGATCGTCCTCCAAGCGAAAACGATCACGCAGTATGGTCTGAATGGACTCAAGAGTAGCAGGTGGCTCGGGCGCAGGTTGCCCAAGAGCAGGTGGATCAGCTTGAGCATCAGACTCGTAATGCTCTGACTCAGCAGAAGACTCAACATCTGCTAGAAGCTGCCGTGCCTTAGACAGATAGGTAGGGGCTGGAAGGAACTGGCAATCATCAAGAGGAACATTGAACGCACGAAAAATTATTAGCAAATATAGGGCATAGACCAATGATCGAGGTTTCTTCCGTGCACTAATCATCCAGTCCATCATAGTGCACGAAAAGTTAAAAGGAACATGGAAATGAAGATGATAAAGTACAGAGATCTCAAGATAAGATACTTCATCGGTCGATCCCGCTTTGGACAAGATCGTGGAGAAAATGATACGATAAAGTTCATAGAAATATGGGTTAAGAAAATTAGCAAGTAACTTGCGTGGACGAGTGTTGGGAGTACACAAATCATCTTTGAAACTCTCACGGGACGATCCATCGAGAAATTAAAACTTGCGTACATCGACAAGTTTCTCCCAAGAATTGGGTTCCGGAATCTCGAGATATTCCGCAAGTTCAAAATTATCAAAAGTGATGTCTATTCCGACGACACGAGAATAGATTCGTGTGTCGTCAAAGCTGAGATTACAGTAAAACATTTGGATAGCATTCAAATATATAAGAGATGATGTATTAACTAACTCATCTGGACAAAGATCATGTAACAATGAGTCATATCTAGAAAATATTATGAAATTGATAGGATGACCCGCATACACACTCCTTGAACGAAAGTTATTGAACCATTCATTGGAAGCCTCCAATGAAACAAAAATTTGTTCATTGAATGTGTTGGGGTCATGAGGTGGTGGTGGATTAAAAAGTGGATGTATTGGAGGAGCAAGAGGAGGAGGAGGATTGAAGGATGAAGGACGTTCACTCCTTCTCTTGCCTCTTCCAAAAAGTATAGGAGCCATGGAGAATTTGAAATAATTGAAAAGAGAGAGGAGTATGAAAATATACCACACAAACATGAGAAAATATGGAAGAGATCTCCCCAAAATAAGCTTGAAATCTTAAATTTGGGAAGAAGGAGAGCGCTAAAAGTGGAGTTTCTAGGGTTAGGGTTTGAGAATTTTGTGTTTGGAGGAACGTGGAAGAAGAATAAAGTGAAGAGATAGGATGTTTTTCGGGTTTAAAGGGTTTAGGAGCAGCCAAGCGGGTTAAATCTGGACCGTTGGTCAAATCAATGGATGGTGAGCATCATGGAAGGTTCTGTGACCAGGGACACAGAGTTCGGCCCGAACTCTGTGTGGGGCAGAGTTCGGCCCGAACTCTGCCTCCATGCACACAACACACAGGAATGTTGAAAAAATGGCTAAGTGTTGGTTCAAAAAGAATTGAATATGAAAGTTTGAAAATTGGCAAATGTTTGATAAAAAAATAGAATTTAGAAAAAGTGAATTCACTAAGTTATAAATAAAATTAAACCATATAATAAACAAGGATTTATGACAACGACCATTACGATAAAACTATCATGGGTTAGCTGTAGGGGTCGGATCCCAGCTACCGGTAGTCCGAAGACTAGTGCACCGTACCGTTTAGGCTTTTAAGCCTTATTGTCAGAAGGACCCTTTCGGCTTGTACCCATAGCAAAGTTACCATAAAGATATATGTCATAATCGCTATTTACGCAGGACAATTTATTTGATAACTGTTTCATCCAAAATTCCTAATTCACGACAAAGAAAATTGAAGCGCTATTAGGCCAGTTGTTTGGTAAATAAGTCTGCTAGCTGATGTTCAGTGTCATTCTAAATTAATCGTGCCATGTTGTTGATGATCACGCAAAAAATGATGACTAATCTCTATGTGTTTAGTGCGTGAGTGACAAACAGGGTTCTTGGTCAGATTAATGGCAATAGTGTTATCGCAGAAAATAGGTATGTGCTTGAAACATAAGTTGTAGTCTTCAAGGGTTTGCCACATCCACAGAATCTGTGCACAACAACGACCAGCTGCTATGTATTCAGCTTCTGTTGTGGATAGTGCGACAGAGTTCTGCTTCTTGCTAAACCATGAGACTAATGCCTTTCCTAGCAAATGATACGTACCGCTGGTACTCTTATGGTCGACTTTGCATCCCACAAAATCAGCATCGGAATATCTGATTAAATCGAAGAAAGTGGTTTTGGGATAACACAAGCCTACGGTAATATTTCCTTTAAGGTATCTAAAGATACGCTTAACTGCGGTCATGTGTGATTCCTTACGATTGGTTTGGTATCTAGCACATAAGCAAACACTGAACATAATGTCGGGACGACTAGCAGTTAAATATAATAAACTACCAATCATACCTCGATACTTACGTTGATCGACTGGTTTGTCGCTTTCATCAGGTTCCAGCTTTGTGGTAGTAACCATAGGGGTGCTGATAGGTTTGATGCTGTCAAGCTCAAACTTCTTCAACATGTCCTTGACATATTTCGATTGACTGATGAAGATGCCTTGTGAGAGTTGTTTGATTTGCAATCCAAGGAAGTAGGTGAGCTCCCCATCATAATCATCTCGAACTCATCCTCCATACACTTGGCAAATTTCTTTCATAGACCCTCATTAGTAGACCCAAAAATAATGTCATCAACATATATTTGAACTAAAAGAATTGTGTCATCAAGAGATTTTATAAACAGTGTAGTGTCCACTTTCCCTTTTGAAAAATCTTTATCTAGTAAGAAAGTACTCAGACGATCATACCAAGCTCGAGGAGCTTGTTTGAGGCCATAGAGAGCTTTCCTAAGTTTAAAAACATGGTCGAGAAATTTGTGATTTTTGAAACCAGGTGGTTGTTTGACAAAAACTTCTTCCTTGATAAAACCGTTTAGAAAAGCACTTTTCACATCCATTTGGAAAAGCTCAAAGTTTTAAAAATTTGCAAATGCACAAAGCATCCGAATGGATTCTAGTCGAGCAATAGGAGCATACGTCTCATCATAATCGATGCCCTCATCTTGATTGTATCCTTGGGCTACGAGAGGAGCTTTGCTGCGAGTGACTGAACCGTCCTCGTTTACTTTGTTATGAAAAACCCATTTAGTGCCAATTATTGAGTGGCCATTAGGTTTCGGAACAAGTTCTCAAACTTGGCTTCTCTCAAATTGATTGAGTTCTTTTTGCATAGCGGAAATCCAAAATTCATCATTAAAAGATTTTAAAACGTTTTTCGGTTCTATTTGAGAAATGAATGCAGTGCTAGCTATAGTGTCTCTTACAGAGGATCGAGTAGTTACCTCTTTTGATATTTTACCTATTACCAACTCCTTTGGATGAGAGGAAGTAAATTAGAACTTCTTTGGTAATTTTTTTGGAGAGCTGGTTTCAGACGTTGCATTTATTGATGTCGAAGTAGATGGTTCATCATCGTCATTGGGAATAACAGTTGTACTATTGTCCTCATAAAAAGTTACATTAGTAGATTCTTAAAAAATCATGAAGCGCTTGTTGAACACTCTATATCCCTTACTCTTGTCCGCATAGCCAAGAAGAATACTTCGTCAGCTTTGGCACCAAATTTGCCTAAGTTGTCTTTGGTATTCAGGATAAAACAGCGACAACCAAACACTCTAAAATAAGATTAGGAGTCCTACCAAAACCAAATCTCATAGGGTGTCTTCTTCGAAATAGGTCGAATCAACACCCTATTCAAAACATGGCACGTTGTGCTGACAGCTTCTGCCCAAAAGTATTTCAGAAGAGAGAATTGATTTAGCATAACTCTAGCCATATCGCCAAGAGTTCTATTCTTTCGCTCCACAACACCATTTTGTTGAGGAGTTCTAGGACACGGAAATTCATGACTAAAACCATTTGAATCACAAAAATTTTCAAAATCAGAATTTTTGAATTCGTCACCATGATCACTTCGGATACGAATAATCATGTAGCCTTTTTCAGTTTGGACCTTTCTAGCAAAAACTTTGAAAAGAGAAATTGTATCACTTTTGTTTGTAAGAAAAAAACTCATGTAAATCTTCAAAAATCATCTACAATAACAAAAGCGTAGAGTTTTCTGCCAAGACTGGCTACTCTACTAGGACCAAATAAGTCCATATGAAGTAATTGTAAAGGTCGGGTAGTACTTACAGTGTTTATTGATTTAAATAAAGATTTAGTGGCCTTATTCTTTTCACATTCAGCACATATCATGTCTTTCTTGAATGTGATATCTGGCAGCCCTCTAACTAGCTTCTTGGTGGATAGTCTGGATATAGTATCCATATTGGATGGACCAAGACGCTGATGCCAAAGGAGCTTTTCGTCTTTGTGAGCGTAAAGGCATCTTCATGTACGGTTAGTATCACTAGATAGATAGAAAATATAAATATTATCTTCCCTTATCCCCTCAAAAGCAATGTCTCCAGATGATCGATCATAGATAAAGCATTTAGTTTTCCCGAAGTTAATATCATAACCGTGATCAGCAAGATGACTAATGTTAAGCAAATTATGCTTTAACTCGGTCACTAAACAGACATCGTTAATGACGGGAGAGGGAGGATAACCAATTGTACCATTACCTATGATATAGCCTTTAAGATTATTGTCGAAGAAAACGTATCCTTCCTTTTTCATCGATAGTGTTGCGAATAGATTTATATTTCTAGTCATATAGCGCGAGCACCCACTATCGAGAATCCACTTGCTTCTAGTTTAGGAGGAAAGGTCCACCTACACCACGAGTAGATGTGACCTTTGGTACCCAAATTCTTTTGGGTCCTGAGAGGTTAGACTTTGGTCCCCATGCATATATATTTCTATCAACTAATCTCCTAATCTTATATTATGGAGAAATGTGTCCATGTAGGTTACAATATGTACATCTAGCATGTATGTTTATACTAGAAGCATGTTGATAGTGGTGTCTATGAGTAGGGTGATGATAGCTACATGCAGCAGTAGTATGAGTATGATGACTGTGCGTAGCAAAATAATAATGATAATGATTACGTGTATGTGTCTTACGTACTGCATGTGAATAAGTGTACATGAAATCATGATTTTGTTTAGCACGTGGATGAGTGTTCTTGTGATGACGTGCCTTTTTGTGTTGAGTTGGTACGTGTTTGTACGTGTTGTGACTATGAGACTGAACTTGTGGTTGAATAACCTGCTTGCCCAGTTTAATCTCTAATTTCTTAGAGACAACATTCAACTCGTCACATTTAGCAGTAAGACCGTGTATTCTACCTGTAGCAATTTTGAACTTATTTTTCTCTTCAGCAAGTTCTTTGTTTAGTGTCGTGATCTCAAGTATTTGTTTCTCAATAATTGATTCGGCATCGTGTTGTAAAACCCCTAAATTTCTACTATTTTTTATATAAATTTTGTACTAATTTTTTTTATTTATACGTCGCATAGTTGCATTGTACGTTGTGCGCAAAATTTCATTTTTTGAAATTGCTCGACGAGTGCGAATATGTGTGAGCGTACATATTTGTAGAAAAATATTTTTTCTATTTTATAGTTTTAAAATAATATATGTAATAATTATTTTAGCTATCATGCCAACATTTCCAAGTTCGTTATTTTATTTATAAAAAGTCTTTCGAAAAAACAGTTATTAATAATAAATAATATTCTTCGTGCATACATATATATTTCATAAATATTTTATTTAGTTTATTTTTAAATAATAATATATTTTTGAAATTATTATTATAGTATTTTTGGAAAATATATTTTGAAATTATTGCGGCAATTTAAATCTTGATTTGATTTATGGATATGTTTAAATATTTAAATTAATATCTATAATTGAAATATAATTTATCTTATTTGATTTTAAACCAAAAGACGGTATTTAATTAGATTTAAATTGGATTTTGATTTGAATTTGGATTTGATTGATTTTAAATTTATTAGTTGCAAATTATCTAATTTTGGGTTTAAACTACTCTTAATCCTTATCCAACTGGGAATTCCCACACCCTATAAATAGGCAGGTACTCCTCCATAAAATTCCATAATCCACAATATTCCTCCACCACAACCAAACGTGAGTGCATCGTGTCCATGTCGCCTCCCGTCCATAAATTATTTCATCTTTTTACATATACATCATCTCCTTCGTGTCGACAATCCCGACACAATTAATCCCTAACCTATCCCTATTCTAAACCCCCGTAGCCCTGACACGCTGTTCCCCGCTCCACCAGCAGCACTCCCCTACTCCGGTAGCCACCGCCGCACATCACCATTACCTCCACCGTTCTAACATCACCACCACGACCACAAACACCTTTGCATCTCTTCTCCAACACCGCCGAAAGTTCGCCGCTATCCTCTCCCATCACCACAAGCTGCCATTGCCAGTCCCTGGAACTCACCACTACCGCCAACTTCCCAGCCCCAACTACCTCGACAACCTGTCAACTGCCACCATCAAACCCCAGACTCCACCCTGGCCACAACTTACCCACCACCGCCATTACAACCACCACCAAGCATCACCACCACCATCACCAAGGAAAGAAGAAGGAAGAGGAACCCTAACCTTCCGTCTTGTCGTCCGACAATCTTAGCCGCGCATGGCCGCTGCCACCAGCACGCCCGCCTTCCACGACCGTTCCCCAACCACCAAGCGCCTCTGGCCACAACCGACGACCTCCACCCCGTCGTTCCTCCGATCAACAACCCGACGTCCACCGTGTAATGCCCCGCTCCGCACGGTGCATTATGATGAGTCATTGACTCGAAGAGTTGCGTTGACCCGATTACATATCGATGCGAATCGATACAAAGTGTTAAGTTGTCCCGAGCAATGCATCGAACTAAGTCGATGCGAAGAGTTGCCTTGTCCCAAAGAATGCATCGAGTGAATCGATACGAAGCACCGTATTGCCTCGAAGGATAAGTGGATTAAGACGGCTCGAAGATTCTAAGAAATCGAATCGACCAAGGCGCAAGTCCGAATCGATGCAAGTATTGATTTTAGTTGGTTTCATGTGCAGGCTATACATTTACGCTGAAATGTTAGAGGTCGATCTTTTGCCTTATTCAGTAAGGGGACCGCGAAAGCAAATCGTCGCCTTGCGACGGACTGAGACGTTGGCACGGTAAGCCGAATCGGACGTATAATTCAATGAAGCGCGAAGTGCTTGAATGGATAAGTCAGGAGAGTTGCCCGTGCAAACCAAGTTATGAAATCGAGCCGCAACGGCTCAGCAAAACGACAAGACGTATCGATTCAAGGTGGGGGGACATTAACTCTCTTTTCTACTCCGTCATGCTTAAGTAAAATACAAATCATTGGATGCTGAATTAACCTATCAATGCCACGGGCATGGCTCAATAGAGAGATAAACGTAGTACGTGTCGAACACTAGATAGAACAATTGAAATGAATCGTACGACAGACGTACGAGTCGCTATAGGAACATTGGATATCGTAAAGGCGAGTGCCTCGGTGCGCAAGCTGCAAGGACATGGGATAACTGTACTCGGTGGGTGCCTTACTACACAAACCAAACCGTGCCTTCGTGCACGAGTTAGAAAGGCTAGAACATCGAAAGACAATAGGCGAGCGCCCTAGCGCGCAAGCTACGGACATTGAACACTAAGGCGTAGAACATAAAAATACGGTCGAAACGTGCCTACGTGCACAAGATTATAAAAGATAGCTTCGTTACGAAAGAATAAGTTGTGGCATGAATATGGCGGAACTGTCGGATATGATATAATTCCTCGAAAGGTGTTCAGGACCTTCGGGTCGTTCGGTTGATGAGCATTGAGTTGAGGCATAATGCCATTGAACATTGAAACGAAGTATGAAACATAAGAACAAAGAAAGTTAACGGAAGAAATACGAGATAATAATGCGGCATGGTGCCTTCGAAATGTTCGTGGCCTTCGGGCGTTCGATGAGAAAATTTGGGCGTTGTGCCAATTGAAATAGAGATAAGCGAACCTGCTTAGTTGTATGAAAGATAAGATGCGTTGCATGGTCAAATGGACTTAAAGACGTATTGCCCGTACACGAGTGTTATCTTCCTTCGAACGTGATCACCAGGGCGCTGGGACCGTTCGGTCTAGGAGGGACTGCGATAAAATCGGTATTGTTGGTGCACTTCGACTAGACGGGTAGCAACTTTCTAGTGAATGTGATAATCCACTTACACGAGTACTTCGGGGGTCCTCTGATTGTGGTTAGCAATCGCAACTGAGTGATTGTCGTCTTACATATTCGATTCGATAAATATAAGTCCATTCTAGACCGAAAAGCTAGTGACCTTCATATAGTTAAGGGCGACGGGTTTGAAAGTGCAAGGTATATGTATATCCTGCATGGATGGATCCTGAATAGAAGGAACTTATAACATGACAGGGAAAAACGGATAGGCGTATTCACCTTGCGTCGGTGTAAGGGCGAGTGCGTCGATATTGGTAAGTCACGCCATGAAACAAACACGAGATTGCTTGCCTGTAAACTTATGTGAATTGAATAACATGCTTGCCATGCTTTACAGTCTTCGAATATGCCATGAACTCATCCTAAGGAGAACATAGAAAGAGAACTAAATTGTATGTTTGCATGAATCAATACCATACTAAATGTCGGTTTGTTAAGTGGGTTTTTGATCAGTACAGCGAGGACGAAAGTACTAATCCCCCACTAGTTTGCTAGCAGGTTCAGAGATTGGTCTGCTCGCGACAGAGCTTCGTTTGAACGTGTCGAGACTTGGAATGCCGAAGCGTATTGAAGCGTGCGATCGCATTGACGCTCGGATATGCAACAGGATTGATGCGGTCGAGATATAGAAGGCATGATGTTTGGAACGGTGAAATCCTTTGTTGGCAAGAGAGAACTTGAGTCTTGTAGCCAATCTAGCAAATTTCGTTGGGCTATCAAAGCCTTTGTAATCTAATTTCGAATATCAATAAAGAGAATCGTTTCGTATACTCTGTTTTTCTTTCGTTGTTAATATTTAACTCAAAGATAACCATTTGAGAACTTGTCATCTTGCCTTGTACGAGCGCAACTCCAGGCTCGTGCGGCATCACGTCCCATGCGAGGACGATGATTCGGGTGATTCCGAGTCGGGGCGTGACAAATTGGTATCGAAGCTCTAGGCTCACTTTCCTCTGGACGCTTGTTTCATTACCATTCTAAAAAGTTGCCCACCACCAATCGAAATCACTCTCGACTCTACTCGATGCCGCACTGGATGTTCCATACAATAAGTCTAATACAAATTATATAATTTTGTCGCGTGTTGTTTTGGAAATTACATGGCGTTGCTGGAAAAGTCGGGAAAGGTTTGTTGCTGCAAGTGCAACGAGTTGTGAGATGTGAATTCAAGGATTTGTTGCCGTGGATGCAACACGTCGTGAATTATAATTCGAGATATTCGTTGGTTGCAACGATCGATGTGAGAGATATTGGTTGCATCGATACAATGAAAGTCGTGGAATGTTGCTGCAGCAATTGCCACGCATTGATTGTAAATGATACGTTGAAAAGAAAATAAAAGTTGATATGGAATGTGTCGAACGGATTCACATATCAATTTCGAATGTGCGTTGCGATGAAAAGCGATAAGTCAATATCGAATATGTTAAAATGATTTGAATATTGACTTTAAATAACGGGAGTAAATCGTTGCACGAGGTGCGGTAAATATCGGAAATAAATCGTTGTACGATGTGCAATGCGTATTGAAAGTAAAATATTACACGTGGTGCAACGCATGTCGAAAGTAAAAAAAATTTACACGTGGTGCAACGCGTATCAAAGTAATCCTTGCACGAAGTGCAACGAATATCGAGAATGAATTTTTGCACAAGATGCAACGAAAGAAAACAAAAGTTATAAATCGAGAAACGAAATCGGTTCGGTTGCGCACCGTGCTTGTGTTGGCAAATGAATGCATTGGCCGAGTTGTTTCGGATTTGATTTAATCAGAGTTACGGTTGTGATCAAGCACGATCACTGCAGAATTCGTGAGTCGAAAGAGATCGTTGGTTCGTAAAGAGTACGTTGCGACGGAAGTAACTTGATTTCCGGGTGGTATATGGCATACCACCGATGCAATGAATGGCTTGATTTCGAGTGGTATATGCAATACCACTTGTGCGACGAATTGCATCAACGTATTGTGAGAATTGTGAAAGTTTGTCCGCAACGGACGGGATAGCACCGAGTCTCGAATGAGAATTTGTACGACGGGATGTTGATGTAAGTGTTCTTCGATGATCGGTTAGAACAGTAAGGCAGGACTTGTAACATTGAATGAAACGTCGATTGAAAAATTTATGTGTCGGTCGAATGACGGGAACTAGCGAAACGATTATGCCTTGAGGCAACGATCTGATCGACGGGATAGGAAACTCGAAACGTTGAAATCGAACCGCACAACTTACGAGCTCGATGAAAATATTGGGCGATACAAATTATAATCGAATCGCACGACTTACGATTCCGATAGAAATGTTAGCCGATGCAAAATGAAATCGAACCGCACGACTTGCGATCTCGATAGAAATGTTGGGTGAGACGAATCGAATCGCACGACTTGCGATTTCGATAGAATGTTGGATGATACGAATTGTAATCGAATCGCACGATGTACGACTTCGGTGAAGAGTTGGTTGACGTGAGTAATCGTGCCTAAGAAATAGTTGGTTACGTTACGGTGAAACTCATTTGAGTACGACTGAAAAACACGTAAAACTTAGAAGGCGAGATCGTATGACTTGAGGGTTCGATGTTGGATAATCGATAACTCGGTTATGCGATCAAAGTAAAGCGGAATGCGACGATTTGGAGAACAAGTTGATGCGAATGGAAAAGCTCGTTGCGAACTTGGATGTATGCGATGCGAGTTAAGTTGACGTTGAAACAGATTCAAAGTTGACCCCTACGTTATCGAAATGGATACGGCATATCGAGATCGATACGTAAGAAAACGTAAGCACGATATGAGAATACAAAATAGAGTGTGCCTCGTGCTATCAAATTTTATAGATAACGATGCGAGAATGAACGAACTTGGTTGATCGTAAATTTTGTGATTGATCAAAGACGAGACTATAAGTCATCGACGATTGTTCGATGCGTATGGCATCTCGTGTGTCGACCGCAAAATAAGATAGACTCGAACTCGATACGAGTAGATGTTTCATAAATTACGGAATCATCGGCGATAGTGCATGACTTGACTCAGAGGATAGTTGTGCATCAGTTGCGCCGATAGAAATGGTTATGTACGGATTTGGGTAGTCGCATAGAAAATCGTCGGAACATGATTTGGCTCCGAATTAAGATATAGCATGGTTCGTAGTAAACTGTCCTTCGGTGATGATCCACAATTATCGAGCGTAGCTTCGGGGCAGCTGACCCTAGAAGACTTGACCGCCAAATCAAATTGAATGCTGCAGACCGTAAGATGACCCATGCGATATCGTATATGAGAGTGCATCGATAACAAATATAACATGGTGCATGTTGACGATAAGTCTAGGCGATCGAGAATTGTTGGAACAAACTTCGATTGAGAATAATATAGATAGATTTTGAGTATTCGTCGGATGGATACTTGAATGGTTATGTTGGTCGACAGTCGAACTAGAAATTCACCGACGGACTTGGTAAATTGAATAGGCGATTGCAAGAATCGTGCTATGCATGAGAGAGAACGATAAGAGAATGACTTACGATTTTTTTTGTTAGGTTTGATTCACCTTGCAATTGAGCTTGCGTGAATCAAAATTATGTTCGATGTTGCGAGACGGATAAGTTGAAAATTTGGCTAGTGAATTACTCGTTAGGAATCGAATGTAAGACGCGTCGTAAAGACCTTCGTATCAAGGCGATCGTTGTCTTAAGCACCATCGCCTCGATGTAAATTGTTATGTCGGATAGATTATGGCCTTTATGCAATGTCAATTTAAACTTGCGTCGGAAGGATTTGAGCACGGTGTCTAGGTAAGTCACCTAGCGGACGTAGTCCTGAATGTTGATGTTTGTGCAAGCCAACAAAAGAGAATCATGTCGAGATAGGATGCAAAGCGAAACATCAGAAATCGTTGGATAGTGATGCCGAATGCAAGGCATTGCAGAGACTCGTTGTGATCGGATGCGCGACGGCTTGACACGATGCGTACAATTGATAGTCCCGATGAAACGTATAAAGTAAGAAATGCGGTTTTTGAATCGCATCGTATGCCTTGATTTTTGTTGGACGATCACGTATGTATCAATATGCATGTGCGCTAGAATTTCGAGACCAAATAATAGAGCCAAGTCCGAATCGAGAGTACGAGATGGCAAGTAATTGAAAATAAGAAGTTACAAGTTTGCGTTGTTCCGATATTGTCTCACCCCAGAACCAGAATACTAGAGAGCGGGGGCAGACATAGCCAGCTATGTATATGAAATGGAATCCATCTCGCTATACGGTCACGGCTGTCTAGATACATGAGGGTTTATCTACAAGCCAACAGTCTCTTAAGGTCATGAACAAGCCTAGTGTCTCAATCACAAGCAAGTAAGTAAAAGTCACAAGATGTATGATCATTAAATATACAATAGTAAGGCATCCCAAACATTACATATTCAGTTGATCATGAAGCTAGTCGTTACAAAATGTCAGGACTAGCAAGAGTTTAGTCATACATAATCAACCCTAGGATCTGTTAATCATGTTACAGCCCGTAGGCAGACAGTAAGTAAAGTGCAATCGAGCTAAACAGGTGCTCGTCGGCTAAACGCCTCAAAAGAATATTTTTACAATAGAGTGGGAGAGCCAAAAATAACCCACTCGTTGCCCGGGTTACGCTTGGTGTTCACCATCGGGCTGGAAGAGCGGTAGATCCTCTGGAGCCGCTCCGAAATCTGGCCACACAAAACCAGCTGGGTAAGACCCCAGAAAGAGCAAGTGCCACAAAGGGGCTTTACTTAAGAACTAAAACCAGCAATCAGCACAAGATATAAATAAAAGTAAGAACTGGAAATAAAGAAAATATACCAGGATGATATACGACGAGATAACCATGGAACTATTCAGATAACCAGGTTACAACCCGTAAACCAAACAAGGACCGGGGTTGTAACCCTTCGTCTGAACAGAACTTGAAATTATCAAGTTCATGACAAAAGGCGTAAGGATATAAAATGGACGTTAAATATCTAATAAAATATCAATATACAAGGCTATAGAAGATCCAGGATAATCAGGCTACGCTCAGGTCAAGCTACGTTCAGGTCAGGCTACGCTCAAGTCAGCGTATACAAGTCATACGCTTCCAAAAGGCAGCGTATGGGGTCCATACGACTCCTTGTCAAGCAAGCGAGCGTTTGCGAGTCATACGCTCCCAAAAGACAGCGTATGTACTCCATACGACTCTTTGTCAAGCAAGCGAGCGTATGCGAGTCATACGCTCCCAAAAAGGCAGCGTATGGGGTCCATACGACTCCTTGTCAAGCAAGCGAGCGTATACGAGTCATACGCTCCCAAAATACAGCGTATGTACTCCATACGACTCCTTGTCAAGCAAGCGAGCGTATGCGAGTCATACGCTCCCAAAAGGTAGCATATGTACTCCATACGACTCCTTGTCAAGCAAGCGAGCGTATGCGAGTCATACGCTCCCAAAAGGCAGCGTATGGGGACTGTGCTGTGCTAAAGAACACGCGCAACTCAGTGGCACAAGCTAAAAAGCTCGCACACTGCTCACTGTCTTCTCCAACTCAGCAGGAACTCCATGGCTGAACCCAAAGCTTCAAAAGTCCATAACTTGGTCAAAATAAGTCCAAATCCAACTTTTTAAAGGTCAAAATTGGGTAGAATAAAATTCTCTACAACATGGAACCATTAAAACTTGAAAACAAAGAAGTTTGATAGATCAAAACCATCAAAATCCAAAAATAATAAATTTTTAGATCTACAAAAATTAAAGCCTCAAAATAGAAAATGACAAGTTCTAATGTGTCATAGAAATATGAGGAGAAGCTAATGGAACAATAAAATGGGCTCTCTTGTGGAAGCAAGTTGTACTTGCCTAGACCTCTCTCTCCCTCTCTTTGGTAGGTAAGGAAGTAATGGGGAAGAAGATGAGTAATGAAGAGAGAGAAAGAAGAAATGGCAATAAATATCAAAGGTGGTGGTAGGTAGGGGGTTTATCCATGGTTCATGATGAACCAAAATAATCCCAACCGAACCAAGCCAACCCGGGCCAAGAATAAACCAAGCCAAGCCATAAAGAAAACAAAACAAGGAATCATGCAATACAAGAATAAATACGTACACGTATTCCATAAATACGTAATACGAACCACAGGCATTACAAATCTACCCACCTTAAAAGAATTCCGTCCTCGGAATTTAATCAAGAGGTTAGAGGAGCAATGACAAGCTACATTAATCACATGCAAGCTATAACTAGGCATACAATCACTCATTCAAGCAAGGAATCGAAGGCATGAGGCATAAGAAAGACTTTATACCTCATGAGTCAAACAAGTCGGGATATCGCGATCGGATATCATCCTCACGATCCCACGTTGACTCCCCCATAGAGTGATAACCTCAAGCAACTCGGACTAACTTGATAGTCTTATTCTTGAGGATCTTCTCTCTTCGATCCAATATAGACACGGGCCTCTCCTCATACGAAAGGTTGGTACCAACAACCAATTTCGAATGATCCAGGATATGGCTCGGGTCCGGGATATACCGTCGTAATTGGGATATATGGAACACGTCATGCACCTCACTTAGCGACGACAGAAGAGCGAGACGATAGGACACATCTTCTACTCGCTCCAGAATGTCAAATGGTCCTATATACCTAGGACTAAGCTTGCCCCGTACGCCGAAACGAATGACGCCATGGTTAGGCAAAATCCTCAGGAATACATGATCGTCGACTGAAAACTCGAGAGGGCGCCGATGAGAATCGGCCCAATGGCGCTGGCGATCTTGGGCAACTCGAAGATGATCTCTGACTCGCCTGACCACTTCAACTGTCTGGGCAATCATTTCTGGACCGAGCATCTGTCTCTCTCCAACATCATCCCAGGCTAGCGGGGATCTGCACTTTCTACCATACAGTGCCCCGAACGGTGCCATCTGGATACTGTCCTGAAAACTGTTATTGTACGAGAATTCTACCAGGTGCAAGTGATCTTCCTATGAACCACCAAAGTCAAGTGTGCAAGACCGCAACATGTCTTCAAGAGTCTGGATCGTGCGCTCCGACTGGCCATCTGTCTGCGGGTGATATGCTGAACTGAACTGGAGATGAGTTCCCAAACTCTCTTGCAAGCTACGCCAAAAGTGCGACATAAATCTTGAATCTCGGTCCGAGGTGATACTGACTGGCACACCGTGCAATCTGACAACCTGCCTGAGGTACATCTCTGCTAACAGAGCCGTCGACTGACCAACTCTGAATGGAAGAAAGTGAGCCACTTTCGTGAGCCTATCAACTATAACCCAGATAGCTTCTCTACCAGCTGGGGATCTAGGTAGTCCAGTCACAAAATCCATGGTCACATGCTCCCACTTCCATTCTGAAATCGGTAAGGGCTGAAGAAGTCCAACCGGTCTCTGATGTTCGGCTTTAACTTGTTGGCAAACCAAACACCGAGAGATAAACCGAGCTATCTCCCGCTTCATGCCATTCCACCAGAAATGTTGTCGGATATCACGGTACATCTTCGTACTGCCGGGATGAATGGAATACCGAGAACTGTGCGCTTCCAACATGATCTTCTGTCTGATATACCCACTGGGTACACAAAGACGATTACCATGTCGAAGTGTACAATCCTCATGAATGCATAACTCTGGTCTTCGTCCTGTCTCACACTCTGTTCTGAGTCGCTAAAGCTTGGAATCTGCTGACTGCGCCATCCGGATCCTCTCAACTATAGTGGACTGAACTTGCATACTGGCCATCAATACTACACTGGAAGGGAGAACAACTTCAATACCCATCTTCTGAAGATCTGCTAACAGCTCTGGTTGCGCTGTTAGAAAATAAACTCCGGCTCTCCTGCTCAATGCATCCGCAACAACATTGGCCTTTCCAGGATGATACTGCAGGTCGACATCATAATCAACAAGAAGCTCCAGCCACCTCCTCTGACGCATGTTAAGATCCTTCAGGGTGAAAACATACTTCAGGCTCTTGTGGTCGGAGAAAATCTCTACCCTGTCTCCATACAAGTAGTGCCTCCACAACTTAAGTGCAAACACCACTGCTGCCAGCTCCAAGTCATGGGTTGGGTAATTCCTCTCATGATCACGAAGTTATCGTGATGCATAAGCTATTACCTTCCCATGCTGCATCAGAACACATCCTAAACCTCTGCCTGAAGCATCACAGTACACTGAGAATCCTCCGGTCCCATCTGGAAGCGTGAGAATAGGAGCTGTTATCAGGCCTCGCTTCAACTGCTCAAAAGAACTCTGACACTCTGTCACGACCCGCACCCATTGTGAGGGTACGAGAACGTAACAGCGCCCAGCCTACGTCGCAGTATCGGCGGTAGAACGCTGTTCTAAGTCTCAAACTAACCATCAACTCATGCAGTATATAATGTACACATCATGATCAACTTCGAACGGAGGACAAGTATAAGATAAGGTGTATCTCAATCACAGTCTAAGCACGATAAGATAACACAGAATTGTAACTAAGAATTTGAAGACAAAAGTAAATACTGAAATAATAACAATATCTGAAAATCTCATATACATCTCAAGTCTCAATTCTATACAACAAGATCTAAGAAAAGTAAATACAAGTCTACTAGACTAAATCCCGATCACTCCTGAGTGTCGGGGCCATAGGTAGCTAAGCCATCTCCTCAGTAAAATATAGGGCATGTGTCCTCAGGGCAATCATCTGTAAAATTTTCAACAGGTCCAGTCAGGACAGGAACGAGCACAATCTCATCTAGAAAACCCAAGTAAATGACAAAGAACTATAGAGCAGTTACAGGCAGTTGTATTGATGAACATGGCAGTTTATATTTAGGTGATGGTAAGAAAAACAGATAAAGTGCAAGGAAAGTAAATACTAAACAAGAGAAGAATCATAGCAATGAAGACTGTAAAAATAGAACTAGCTGAACCAGGGTAATATGATATAAAGTCCAGACAACATGTAGACCAGTGTAATTCTAATATAAGTCCAGTACAGGATGAATCTCATACGAGATGAATCCAGCAAGGGACGATTCCAGTCATAGTGATCAATAATTCCAGGGTGAGTCCAGCCTATACTCTAGCAGTGTGTTTTAAAATACCGAGATCGACATGTAAACGGCTATGGGTAAATCCGGCACATCACACACCTGGCCGGGTGTGTGATGGCTATCATTCCAGTAGATTCCAGTAGGGGTGATTCCAGTAATGGAGTATGTCTACATGTCTTACTCTAGTATTTCCCCTCCCAGCAAGTGAATCCAGAATTCCGACACAATAATTCAAGATGAGTCCAGCCAAGTACAATAATACCAGTAAATGATTCCGGGGTGATTCCAGTAATGATTCCAGTAGGTGATTCCAGTAATAGAAGCCGGAAACTATGATACCAGTAAATGAGGCCAGAATAAATGTGTCGTATACATGAATCCAGAAATAACAGTACGTATTTGTAAAGAGAATCACATACAGCTAACTAGAACTGAAATACAGTAATTGACAAATAAATGAGAGAACTATCAGAGAATGTACTCGCCTGATACTCTGAAAAGAGTAATGAAATATCAGATGTCTGCACCGGAGTCACAATGTCCTAAATACAGCAGTACAGGTTATAATATATTTAAAATAAGATGAATGGAGTCTATGATGCAATCTACATGATTTCTAGGTCAATCTAGGTCAAAGTCAACTCTAAGTCAACCTGGACTAGTCAAACTAAGTCAACTAGGTAAATCTTAGTCTAGTCAAGTCTCACTAGGCCTAACCAAGCCTATCAAGTCTATATTAGTCTAACAAGTCTAGTTTAGTACTCATACACAATCACCATGTCAAAACCAATCATCACACATACACAATTCCTATATACATATATATCTAAATGAGCAAAGATAATCTCCTATACATAACAATGTAAATACATACCTAAAGTCTATAGCCTTGGTATCAATACTATAACTAAACCTTATATTCAAACTTATATACCTATATTGCATACCCTATATTCTAGCTATAGGATATAATACCTAAACTCCTATCAACTACAATATATGCCTATAGTTATAATATACACTAGATAGTAAGTATTTATATATATAGTGACCTATATATACAGGGATGGACTCATATATGGTCTAACTATATGGTTATGTTAAGGACAGCATCAAAGGAATGTTATAGGTAATGAATGAGCTGCTAGCTACTAAGGAGTTGAACCTAAAGTTCAATACCTGACTTAACTACAACTGAACATCAAGACAAACTGGGAATGAACCTACAACAGAGGTTAATTATATATGGGGATTGGGCTCCTATAACTAGGAATTCAAGTGTAAACTGGACATCAATGTTCAAGACAATACCAAAGATAAGAAGACTGAACCAATATTATGTTCCCCTCCCACATCTAATCCTATATTAAAACCACATATACTCTAACCCACTGATTGAACTCACACTCTCACACAAATCTCTCAACCATTCAATGGCAAGCCAAGCCAAATCAAAGCAAGCCAAAGCAAGCCTAACCAGGCCAAGGCTGCTGCCTACTGCTTCTGTTTCCACAAATCTTCCCCCCTCCTGGACACACCAATACACATAATATGTACTCCTATACTCTCAAACAAGCCACACATATATATACAATACCTATTTTAACTTAGGAAAGACTGAAACCTTAGGACCCTCTCTTGAACCCCAACTACATAAATCAAAGGGCCTATGGCCCAAGCTAAAACACCACCTGCATTGCAAGTGCCATGCCAAGCATGGCCACTGCAGCTGCCACTGACCACTGCTTGCTGCTGCCAATGCAGCCCAGGCAAAGCAAACTAGGATAACCCTCACATACCAATACCTGACATTACAACTCTGGAACCTACATTCCAGTCTAATAAAAACAACATCTATACCTGTGCATAACAACCCAAAGACAATTCAAATCATAAATAACAGTTCACAGGATTTGTGGAAATCAACACCAACATAACTCAAAACCAAATCCTCAATCCAAATCATTCCTAACATGTCTACATTCCAGAATTTCAAGTTCTCAGAAAATCAAACCATAGGTGTGTGTGATATCTAGGAAAAATATGTAGGATGTAGTGCACAGGAATGTGTGTGAATCTCAGTTCAACAAGAAAAGAAATAATTCAATACATATGAAGTTTCTCAGGTTTTTAATCAATGAAATTCTCAGGAAGCAGTGCATGTGTGGCATGTAGAGTGAGTGAGTGTAAAATATCAGAGAATTGAACTATAAGAGTGAAATGTGAGGACTTGAGTGAAGTTCAGTTCAGTCCACATATTCAGTTTAACCAATTTCAGAACATACATATAATATCAAACCTAAATCGAATTGAAAGGAACCAAACAACATGAAACAAAATCTTAGAAACAACTAACCTAGGTAATATAATCTGAAAACTCATTTGAAACCCCAAGTTCATACCATGTATCAGCTTTAAGGATAATTCCTTCAGTATTTTAACAGTTCAAAGAAAAACAGAAACCATTTTGAATATCCCAAAAATGACATTTTGAACTGAAATTCATGCAATCACAATCCTAAACATAATAGGCTAAATCCCAAATTTGTCTCAACCCTATTTAAAAATCACACAACAGTTAACTACATTAATATTTTCCAGAAATTGAATGACAGGAAATACGTATCAGGAAAACAATGAATTCACAAATTCGAATTAGGTAATTAACAACAAAAGGAAATTAATAGGTTGGTAAACATGGAAGCACATGTTAGGGTGTTATATGGGTCGTGTCGTGTCCAAAAAGGTCGATGCAAAGTGTCCAAAACATAAGAAAACAAGTATCAGTGAAAGCAGTGTCGTGCGGCGAGAACCATGCCTCGTGCTCACGACACAGAGGGACACGCATCTCGTGCTCGTGTCTGTGGGTTCGCCTAGGATAGGGCTACACCCCAGACACAGCACGACGTGTCCTAGTTGCGTCATGCGTGGACACGGACCCCGTATCAGAGGGGATTCTCCGCGCGTGCACAGCTAGTGCAAAACCCGTGCGAACGCGATTTCTTCGCGAATACTCCACGAAGTCACCCCAAATTTTGGGAGAGTGGTGACAGAGGTTTTCCCCTCGTGTCCACCAAAAATCGTGTCACGAGGGGCCGTGTCGTGTCAGATATAAACGTGTGGCAGCAGGACACCGTACGGGGCCTGTGCGCAGTGTCGTGCACGTGGTGCGTGTCCGATTTGGACAAGAAAAAACTACAGAATCGTGCTCAGACAAAAATATACATAATCTACATATTAAGAGCTATCCAAAAATATAATTTGTTTTGAAAAACAATAACATTCAATCCATTGAGGCATTCTATCGAACACCTACACAACACTATGACACGTGTCCGGTACGGACACCAAACGGACACGAAAATCACCCAAATTTCAAGGACACCTAGGGGACTCCTAGATCTAGCCCTACATGCAAAGAAAACTGAAGTTTGAATCAATTTAAGGGGTTTTACCTATGTGTGCAAAAAGCTTGGAAAAGCCTCAAATGGGGGATTCTTCCTTTTGGTGCCAAATGCTCCAAATTGTCCCAAAGCTGGGATAAAACTTAGAAATCAGAAAATAGGAGAGTGTTAGGTTCTAATGCAAGAAACTAGGATCAAAAAGGAATTAAAATGGATTTATGGGGATTTTTGCAAGAGGGACAATACCTTTCCTTCTCCAATGTTGAAATGAATGAAAGAAGGAGGCAAGCCCTAGAGAATAAGTGTTTATATAGGGTGGGGATCCCTATGGCTGGTCATTTAGGGTTTGGTTAGGGTTAGGGCTTCTAGTTATGGGCCATGGGCCAAGTCATGATCAAAATAAATCACTTAGCCATAAGTCATTTCATGAAACCATGAACCATGACTTAAATCCACTAAACCAAGTCCCCTCATTCTAAAATTAGTTTCTAATAACTAAATGTAGGTTAACCTAAGTTAGACTAGGGTCACCATGGCTAGGGTTAGCTTCTAGGCTAGCTCACTAGGTCTCAACAAGCCAAGTCAACCAAAAATTCACCAATTCAACAAATCACCAAATAAATCAAATAAGTCAAAATGACCAAAATACCCCTAGGCTAAAAATGATAATTAAATCATCCTAATGACATGGTTAGGCTCTAGGTCATGCAGTCTCTCAGGTTTCACTAGCAGCACATCAAATCATAAGTCATGACTTAAACCAGTTTTTAAATAGTTTAAAAATAATTGAAAATCACCAAAAATCACCATGTGAAATAAATATCAATAAATAATAATTATAATTATAAAATTTCAAAAATACCCTCATCTGGAAAACTGGTTGTTACAATCCTACCCACCTTATAAAAATTTTGTCCTCGAAATTAAGATGATCGCACCTATCCTAGGTCAAACCCCCAAGCAATCAAAGTCGAAGCAATACAATCCTACTGGTCATGATTCCACAGCCTCGAACAGGGTAGCTACACTATCTAGCAATCACAAGCAATATCCTGGCAGGTACTAAGGGAAATCACACATGGAAGTGGGGAGGAAGAACAAGAAGGTCAAACCTGCTAATCCATCACCTGCGATGTCAGTCTCCTCAGCTGCCATCGCAAAAGCTCCACCCCTCTGGTGCTGAGCTACAGGTGTCCTAGCCCCCTCAAAAGGAGGTGCAATGGGACAATCTATCTTCTGGTGGACAGCTGACCCACAGAAATAGCAAACCCTCAACCTCTTCCTGCACTGCTCCCAGATGTGTCCCGGCTTCTTGCAGTAGGAACAACTGATCGCCTTCGGGTCCTGACCCCGATACTGATGCTGCACCTGCTGAACTCCCACTGGTGCCTGTGTCTGCTGAGTCTGTACATGAGGCCTCTTGGCCTGGCCTCCGCTGCTGCTGGTACCGTGAGCATCCCGTCCCCTCTTGAGCCTAAGCTCAAGATCATCCTCCGCCAATAAGGCTCCCGTCAAGATCTCCTCAAAAGTAGCATCTCTGTTCCCCTTGGTCAGGGACTTGACCTCCTTGACCAGACCCTTCCGGAACCTGTGGGCCTTCGCCGTCTCGCTCAACCCCTCAACAAACCTGCCAAGACGGCCAAACTCTCCCGCATACTCCTCTACTGAAAGGCTCCCCTGGACCAAGTTCTCAAACTGCGTCTCCAAGGCTCTGACTGCTGAATCTGGGAAGAACTTCTTTTTGAAGAAGCCCCTGAACTGCTCCCAAGTCTGCCCTGGTACCCCCACCCTGGGGTCCGACTGATACCAGGTGCGAGCAAGATCTCGCATCCGGCTAGCTGCTGCCTCGATCTGAAGGTCTGCTGGAATCCTGGCCAAACGGAAAATCTCCTCCATATGCTCGATCCACTCGTCGGCATACAGGATCCCCTCTGTCCCCAAAAAGTCTCTGGGGCTCATCTTCTGAAACTGCTCGATCCCCGGTGTCCTCGGCTGCTGGATCACTGGTCGGGCTGCGACTGTCGTCAGGACCAACTCCATGCCTCGGTCCTGTCGGGCCTGCTGCCGGTCCATAAACTGCTGGAAGTAGGCGAACATCTGTGCCGTATCCACGTGTCCTGTAGGCGGCGGCTGCTGGAACTCCATCTCTGGAATGACTGGGTCCTGCCCCAGAGCTGGTGGAGGCATACCCCTAGCTGCTGCTGCTGAAGTCTCAATATGGGCAGAGGTGGCAGGAGCTGCATCCACCTGACCCTGCTGATCTGGCTGAGAGGTGGCAGTCCCCTCTACAACGACTGCTGCACCCGAGCGATGTGATCGTGTCTCCACCATCCTGAAGACAGATCGAACAAGGAAGTCAATACTAAGCAGGAATCGATATATCAAAGGAGGACAGTTATTTCAAAGAAGACAAATCAGTACGATATGTAGATGGCATGATTCAAAGCAGAATTTTCCTAACTGTGATTGAGTGCCTCTCCGGTAAAGCCTATCTCTCAGTCCTAATACAGGCTCGCAGCAGTACAACTAAGTCGCCGTACTACTACGATATCGCACTAATACGACTCTCGACCTGCATGGGCCACCACTAAAAACGTGTCACGACCCGCACCCACTGTGAGAGTACGAGAACGTAACAGCGCCCAGCCTACGTCGCAGTGTCGGCGGTAGAATGCTGTTCTAAGTCTCAAACTAACCATCAACTCATGCAGTATATAATGTACTTATCATGATCAACTCCGAACGGAGGACAAGTATAAGATAAGGTGTATCTCAATCACAGTCTAAGCACGATAAGATAACACAGAATTGTAACTAAGAATTTGAAAACAAAAGTAAATACTGAAATAATAACAATATCTGAAAATCTCATATACATCTCAAGTCTCAATTCTATACAACAAGCTCTAAGAAAAGTAAATACAAGTCTACTAGACTAAATCCCGATCACTCCTGAGTGTCGGGGCCATAGGTAGCTAAGCCATCTCCTCAGTAAAATGTAGGTCATGTGTCCTCAGGGCAATCATCTGTAAAATTTTCAACAGGTCCAGTCAGGACAGGAACGAGCACAATCTCATCTAGAAAACCCAAGTAAATGACAGAGAACTATAGAGCAGTTATAGGCAGTTGTATTGATGAACATGGCAGTTTATATTCAGGTGATGGTAAGAAAAACAGATAAAGTGCAAGGAAAGTAAATACTAAACAAGAGAAGAATCATAGCAATAAGACTGTAAAAATAGAACTAGCTGAACCAGGGTAATATGATATAAAGTCCAGACAACATGTAGACCAGTGTAATTCCAATGTAAGTCCAGTATAGGATGAATCTCATACGAGATGAATCCAGCAAGGGACGATTCCAGTCATAGTGATCAATAATTCCAGGGTGAGTCCAGCCTATACTCTAGCAGTGTGTTTTAAAATACCGAGATCGACATGTAAACGGCTATGGGTAAATCCGGCACATCACACACCTGGCCGGGTGTGTGATGGCTATCATTCCAGTAGATTCCAGTAGGGGTGATTCCAGTAATGGGGTATGTCTACATGTCTTACTCTAGTATTTCCCCTTCCAGCAAGTGAATCCAGAATTTCGACACAATGATTCAAGATGAGTCCAGCCAAGTACAATAATACCAGTAAATGATTCCGGGGTGATTCCAGTAATGATTCAAGTAGGTGATTCCAGTAATAGAAGCCGGAAACGATGATACCAGTAAATGAGGCCAGAATAAATGTGTCGTATACATGAATCCAGAAATAACAGTACGTGTTTGTAACAGAGAATCACATACAGCTAACTAGAACTGAAATACAGTAATTGACAAATAAATGAGAGAACTATCAGAGAATGTACTCGCCTGATACTCTGAAAAGAGTAATAAAATATCAGATGTCTGCACCGGAGTCACAATGTCCTAAATACAGCAGTACAGGTTATAATATGGTTAAAATAAGATGAATGGAGTCTATGATGCAATGTACATAATTTCTAGGTCAATCTAGGTCAAAGTCAACTCTAAGTCAACCTGGACTAGTCAAACTAAGTCAACTAGGTAAATCTTAGTCTAGTCAAGTCTCACTAGGCCTAACCAAGCCTATCAAGTCTATATTAGTCTAACAAGTCTAGTTTAGTACTCATACACAATCACCATGTCAAAACCAATCATCACACATACACAATTCCTATATACATATATATCTAAATGAGCAAAGATAATCTCCTATACATAACAATGTAAATACATACCTAAAGTCTATAGCCTTGGTATCAATACTATAACTAAACTTTATATTCAAACTTATATACCTATATTGCATACCCTATATTCTAGCTATAGGATATAATACCTAAACTCCTATCAACTACAATATATGCCTATAGTTATAATATACACTAGATAGTAAGTATTTATATATATAGTGACCTATATATACAGGGATGGACTCATATATGGTCTAACTATATGGTTATGTTAAGGACAGCATCAAAGGAATGTTATAGGTAATGAATGAGCTGCTAGCTACTAAGGAGTTGAACCTAAAGTTCAATACCTGACTTAACTACAACTGAACATCAAGACAAACTGGGAATGAACCTACAACAGAGGTTAATTATATATTGGGACTGGGCTCCTATAACTAGGAATTCAAGTGTAAACTGGACATCAATGTTCAAGACAGTACCAAAGATAAGAAGACTGAACCAATATTATGTTCCCCTCCCACATCTAATCCTATATTAAAACCACATATACTCTAACCCACTGATTGAACTCGCACTCTCACACAAATCTCTCAACCATTCAATGGCAAGCCAAGCCAAATCAAAGCAAGCCAAAGCAAGCCTAACCAGGCCAAGGCTGCTGCCTACTGCTTCTGTTTCCACAAATCTTCCCCCCTCCTGGACACACCAATACACATAATATGTACTCCTATACTCTCAAACAAGCCACACATATATATACAATACCTATTTTAACTTAGGAAAGACTGAAACCTTAGGACCCTCTCTTGAACCCCAACTACATAAATCAAAGGGCCTATGGCCCAAGCTAAAACACCACCTGCATTGCAAGTGCCATGCCAAGCATGGCCACTGCAGCTGCCACTGACCACTGCTTGCTGCTGCCAATGCAGCCCAGGCAAAGCAAACTAGGATAACCCTCACATACCAATACCTGACATTACAACTCTGGAACCTACATTCCAGTCTAATAAAAACAACATCTATACCTGTGCATAACAACCCAAAGACAGTTCATATCATAAATAGCAGTTCACAGGATTTGTGGAAATCAACACCAACATAACTCAAAACCAAATCCTCAATCCAAATTATTCCTAACATGTCTACATTCCAGAATTTCAAGTTCTCAGAAAATCAAACCATAGGTGTGTGTGATATCTAGGAAAAATATGTAGGGTGTAGTGCACAGGAATGTGTGTGAATCTCAGTTTAACAAGAAAAGAAATAATTCAATACATATGAAGTTTCTCAGGTTTTTAATCAATGAAATTCTCAGGAAGCAGTGCATGTGTGGCATGTAGAGTGAGTGAGTGTAAAATATCAGAGAATTGAACTATGAGAGTGAAATGTGAGGACTTAAGTGAAGTTCAGTTCAGTCCACATATTCAGTTTAACCAATTTCAGAACATACATATAATATCAAACCTAAATCGAATTGAAAGGAACCAAACAACATGAAACAAAATCTTAGAAACAACTAACCTAGGTAATATACTCTGAAAACTCATTTGAAACCCCAAGTTCATACCATGTATCAGCTTTAAGGACAATTCCTTCAGTATTTTAACAGTTCAAAGAAAAACAGAAACCATTTCGAATATCCCAAAAATGACATTTTGAACTGAAATTCATGCAATCACAATCCTAAACATAATAGGCTAAATCCCAGATTTGTCTCAACCCTATTTAAAAATCACACAACAGTTAACTACATCAATATTTTCCAGAAATTGAATGACAGGAAATACGTATCAGGAAAACAATGAATTCACAAATTCGAATTAGGTAATTAACAACAAAAGGAAATTAATAGGTTGGTAAACATGGAAGCACATGTTAGGGTGTTATATGGGTCGTGTCGTGTCCAAAAAGGTCGATGCAAAGTGTCCAAAACATAAGAAAACAAGTATCAGTGAAAGCAGTGTCGTACGGCGAGAACCATGCCTCGTGTTCACGACACAGAGGGACACGCATCTCGTGCTCATGTCTGTGGGTTCGCCTAGGATAGGGCTACACCCCAGACACAGCACGACGTGTCCTAGTTACGTCACGCGTGGACACGGACCACGTATCAGAGGGGATTCTCCGCGCGTGCACAGCAAGTGCAAAACCCGTACGAACGCGATTTCTTCGCAAATACTCCACGAAGTCACCCCAAATTTTGGGAGAGTGGTGACAGAGGTTTCCCCCTCGTGTCTACCAAAAATCGTGTCACGAGGGGCCGTGTTGTGTCAGATATAAACGTGTGGCAGCAGGACACCGCATGGGGCCTGTGCGCAGTGTCGTGCACGTGGTGCGTGTCCAATTTGGACTTAAAAAAACTACAGAATCATGCTCAGACAAAAATATACATAATCTACATATTAAGAGCTATCCAAAAATATAATTTGTTTTGAAAAACATTAACATTCAATCCATTGAGGTATTCTATCGAACACCTACACAACACTACGACACGTGTCCGATACGGACACCAAACGGACACAAAAATCACCCAAATTTTAGGGACACCTAGGGGACTCCTAGATCTAGCCCTACATGCAAAGAAAACTGAAGTTTGAATCAATTTAAGGGGTTTTACCTATGTGTGCAAAAAGCTTGGAAAAGCCTCAAATGGGGGATTCTTCCTCTTGGTGCCAAATGCTCAAAATTGTCCCAAAGCTAGGATAAAACTCAGAAATCAGAAAATAGGAGAGTGTTAGGTTCTAATGCAAGAAACTAGGATCAAAAAGGAATTAAAGTGGATTTATGGAGATTTTTGCAAGAGGGACAATACCTTTCCTTCTCCAATGTTGAAATGAATGAAAGAAGGTGGCAAGCCCTAGAGAATAAGTGTTTATATAGGGTGGGGATCCCTATGGCTGGTCATTTAGGGTTTGGTTAGGGTTAGGGCTTCTAGTTATGGGCCATGGGCCAAGTCATGATCAAAATAAATCACTTAGCCATAAGTCATTTCATGAAACCATGAACCATGACTTAAATCCACTAAACCAAGTCCCCTCATTCTAAAATTAGTTTCTAATAACTAAATGTAGGTTAACCTAAGTTAGACTAGGGTCACCATGGCTAGGGTTAGCTTCTAGGCTAGCTCACTAGGTCTCAACAAGCCAAGTCAACCAGAAATTCACCAATTCAACAAATCACCAAATAAATCAAATAAGTCAAAATGACCAAAATACCCCTAGGCTAAAAATAATAATTAAATCATCCTAATGACATGGTTAGGCTCTAGGTCATGCAGTCTCTCAGGTTTCACTAGCAGCACATCAAATCACAAGTCATGACTTAAACCAGTTTTTAAATAGTTTAAAAATAATTGAAAATCACCAAAAATCACCATATGAAATAAATATCAATAAATAATAATTATAATTATAAAATTTTAAAAATACCCTCATCTGGAAAATTGGGTGTTACACACTCTGCTGTCCAAGCAAACTGCACATCCTTGCGGGTCAACTGCGTCAATGGTGCTGAAATTCGAGCAAAATCCGAAACAAACCGCCGGTAGTAGCCGGCCAATCCAAGAAAACTGTGAACCTCTACAACTGTGCTGGGCACTGGCCATGACTCAATAGCCATAATCTTCTGGGGATCCACTTCTACTCCTCCTCGAGTGATGATATGACCTAAGTACGAAATACGATCGAGCTAGAACTCGTATTTACTGTACTTGGCATATAACTGGTGCTCTCTGAGGATCTGAAGAACTATACAGAGATGCTGCTCATGCTCTGCCTCACTCTTGCTGTAGACCAGAATGTCATCCAAGAACACAATCACAAACTGATCCAAGTAAGGCATGAAGATACGATTCATGAGGTCCATGAATACTGTCGGTGCATTGGTTGCTCCGAAAGGCATAACAAGGAATTCCCAATGCCCATATCTCGATCTAAAAGCTGTCTTCGGGATGTCCTGCTCTCTGACTCTGATCTGATGATAACCTGAGCGCAATTCGATCTTCGAGAATACTAAAGCCCCCTTGAGTTGATCAAACAAGTCATCTATCCTCGGAAGAGGGTATCTGTTCTTGATTATCACTGAGTTCAAAGTACGATAATCAATACATAACCTGGATGTACCATCCTTCTTCTTTACAAGAAGCATCGGGGCTCCCCAAGGCGATCCACTAGCACGAATGAATCCCTTGGTTCTGAGTTCTTCAATCATCTTGTACAATATCTCCAACTCTGACGGCGCCATCCTGTAGACTCTCTCTGATACTGGGGCTGTCCCGGGAATCAAGTCTATAGTGAACTCGATCTCCCGCTCTGGAGGCATACCTGAAAGTTCTTCTGGGAAAACATCTGGAAACTCCTCGACTATCCTGGGCAACTGAACTGCTGCTACTGCCATCCGCAATACTGGAGGAGATGACTCAACTTCGCCTCGGAAGAAAGAAAACTCCGGCTCACCTGAAATGCTAAAAACAACCCTGCCAATGTGGCAGTCTATCCTAGCATACTGGTTCCTCAACCAATCCATCCCTAGGACCACATCATAATCGGCCATCGGGAATTATATCAATCTAGCGGGAAATTCTCTTCCGCTAACTATGATCTGACACGAGGAAAACACTCTATCTACACCCACAAGTCAGTTACCAGTAAGTATATTAAGCCTTACTGATAATGACTCGGGCTCCAATCCTACCCGTATCGCGAATCGTGCAGACATAAATGAATGCGATGCACCGGAATTAAATAAAGCTGAAGCTGGAAAGGAGTTGACGAGAATAGTACCTGCCACTACCTCTCCTGGTGCCAATCCTTCCTCCACGGTCATCACCATAGCCTGACCGTGCCCTCGGGGTGCTGGTCCCCTCTGCTGAAATCTTCGCTGCCTGCTCTGACACTGGGCTTGGACTTGTGCATACTGCTGGGGGTTCTGCTGCTGGAACACTTGGGTCTGAGGCGGCAAGGGCCTCGGCAATGGGTACTGCTGCTGCTGGACCGGAGCTGGTCCTCTCACCGAAGAGCTAGAAAGGTTGGACGATGATGAACCACCCCTATTCGGGCAGGATCTAACCCTATGGTCTGGCGCTCCACAAGCCAGACACAATCCCTGTGCCCTGCGACATTCTGCCACCACATGGCCAGGCTTCCCACAATGAGAACAACCCACTGCGGAAGATTGCTTCTGCTTCTGCTGCTGAGGGTGCGTCGGAGTTGAATGCTGAACCGACGTTACTGAGGCCGCTCGCCTCGAAGCTCCAATAGTCAAGGCCCTGGCTGCCGGGGCCGGTGCTGAAGACTGATTCATCTGGCCGTGAGATCTCTTCCGACTTCCGGCCCTATCCACAATCCTCTGGGAGGTATACTCATGCCTCCGGGCTGCTCTCAAGACTACATCAAAAGTCCGATGCTCAAACTGCTCAACTGCCAACAAGATCTCCAGGTGAAGTCCCTGCTGGAACCGCTGGGCTCTATCATACTCGGTTGCCACCAAAGTGGGAGCAAACCGACTGAGTCTAGAAAACTCGGTCGCATATCCGTCGACCGTCCTGCCTTCTTGCTTCAGATTGGTAAACCTTGTCTGCAGATCATAGCGAGCCACGGCATCGAAATACTTGGTCTAGAATCTCTCTCTAAATACTGCCGAAGCAATGGGTGCTGCTAATCCAATGGCCTGCGCTGCCCACCAACTGCGGGCAAGATCTAACAACTGCAGGCGCACAACGGCCACCTTCTCGTTCTCTGGGGTCCTGGCTGCTTCTAGAATCACCTCTGTGTCCTGAAGCCATGCATCTGCTGCGATAGCATCTTCACTACCGTCGAAGAATGGAGGGTTCAAGCGCTTGAAGCTTTTGGCTGCGCTGTTACCCTGATGACCACCCCGGGTCAAAGCATCCGTCACTGCCTAGTGCAAGGCATCTCCACGCCGGTCTTGGGAAGCTATTGTCACGCCCCGATCCCGCAGAGTCCTTTTTGTCCTCGCTTCGGGCTCTTTGGGACCGTTCGTCCTCGCTAAGGCGTGATGTCGTGCAAGCCTAAGTTGCGCTTGCACAAGGCCAAGACCTGAAACAAGACAAGATAGACAAGTTTGACAATACGCAGCGGAACGTATCGCAGATAATTGAAGCAGCAGCGGACATATTTCAGAATACAAGTATTGAACACAATGGTAACAGGGACATTTCTTTTTATTGATTTCATTTGAACAGATTACAAGCTCTCGATTCTCTCTGATACAATATTACATTCTCTCAGAACTTTACAGATTATAATGATCCCGTTCCCATACATTACATCCCTTTATATACAAAACCAAACTCTTGCACAGATGTCATCTCTTGGCATCTCTTCTGATTTCTGGCTCCTGAGGATGAGGCACGGGCTATCGCTTCGGGCTATCCTTCTCGATGCATGGTGCACCTGCATGCAGACTGATGATGGGTCAGTATATCAGCATACTGGTGAATGTGTGAACAAAGAGCTACATTTGTCTGAAACGATCACTGTTCATTTAGTGAGAAAACGTTTCTTGTGATGTGATCTTGCTAGTTTTACCTAGATTCATTCCATGCATACAGAGTCAGTTTACATATCTTTTGAAAACACATCTTTGAAAAGCCACAGTTCATATTATTTCAAGCATACAAGGGACTATTCAATTCTAGCACGATGACTATTTCTTTTATGTGCAGTGCGCAGCGTGTTTCATGAGCATATCATTTCATTAGGGACAACATCTTTAGCATTGTTTTCTAGTTCAAGACAAACTTAGGGTCAGAATACAAGCATGATATTACATCCTTTCTCTTAGTGGAACATAGCATTTCTTGGTAACAGATTAATCTCTGCAAGCATTTATATCAGAACTTAAGCAACACATGTATATCACTTTTCAGTGACTCTTACCATAGCCGACCGTCCATCCCTGCACAAGATAAGGATTAGCATAACATTATAAAACCAATATTGTCATTCCCTGTTCGTCTCTGCATCGTTAGCTCTTAGCAAAACATATGATAGACACATGCAGACCGATTGGCAGCTGTGACTCTCCGGTTCAGCTTTGCACCAATCCACATCTATCTATATGATGGTCCATGGGAAACCCATGATTAGCCGCTGTGACGCTCTTGGGTTCAGCTCGTCGCTAAGGACACAGATAACGGCTACACTTTTAACATGGGTCCTTGCACCCAGTGTGCTCATAATCTCTCCTAGGCCGAGTGGTTCCAGGCGCCCCCAGATACCACCCGAGAGACAAATTTTACTCGTGCACGAGTTGTCCGAGACCATATGCATGCTCTAGCAGGATTCTATCAGATGAAACAGATTTCAGATCAGATGTACGACATGTTCTTTTCATGCCTTTTCAGATATACGACACGTTCAATTCGTGCCTTACTTTTATTCAGGTCAACATGTACAAGTCCGTCTGTACATGTCTATAATTCTCAAGCATACAAGCAGCAAGCAATGATCAAGCATTCAATTCGATTCATTTGTTTTCTCTTATCCTATCAAGCATGACAAGCATCATTTCAGTTCTTATTAGCAGGCAACGAGTCTTCTTATTAGCATGCTGATTATTTCTTTTCTTGTTCTTAGCATGGCATGGTTCTCTTTATCAAGGCAACATTCAAATCTTAGCGAGGCAACATGTGAATTCTCTTAAAGCATACTCAATGATTTACCATCTTGTTATAAACAAAAGCATTCAATCAAAAACTCAGATTCTTAAGGCATAAGCGAATCAGCAAATGAGACTTCGTCCACTCACCCAGATTAATCGTCTTCTGTTGCAAAGCCAGCAATCCGATCTTTCTGTTTATCTAGTGCCTTCGCGAAGCGGGGCACTACATAATTACCCACCGAAAAAAAGTTTCGTCCTCGAAACTTAAGGAGAAACTTACGATATCCTTAGCAGCGATAGTCCTCATCCTTCGCCATCATCAATCCATGAAATCACAATTCAGATCATATCAAAACTCTTGTTCAATCAAGCATTTCAATCTCAATCAATCAAATCGGTAAAACATTGCCGGCATCATAAAAATATTTACGGACTTATTGTATGGAACGTTCATCTCATTATTGATATCGAGTAGGCAACAGAATTTCGATCAGAAGACATGTATAAATTCAATTGAATCAAAATTGGCCAGAGGATCGTGTTGCTCTGATACCATTCTGTCACGCCCCGATCCCGCAGAGTCCTTTTTGTCCTCGCTTCGGGCTCTTTGGGACCGTTCGTCCTCGCTAAGGCGTGATGCCGTGCAAGCCTAAGTTGCGCTTGCACAAGGCCAAGACCTGAAACAAGACAAGATAGACAAGTTTGACAATACGCAGCGGAACGTATCGCAGATAATTGAAGCAGCAGCGGACATATTTCAGAATACAAGTATTGAACACAATGGTAACAGGGACATTTCTCTTTATTGATTTCATTTGAACAGATTACAAGCTCTCGATTCTCTCTGATACAATATTACATTCTCTCAGAACTTTACAGATTATAATGATCCCGTTCCCATACATTACATCCCTTTATATACAAAACCAAACTCTTGCACAGATGTCATCTCTTGGCATCTCTTCTGATTTCTGGCTCCTGAGGATGAGGCACGGGCTATCGCTTCGGGCTATCCTTTTCGATGCATGGTGCACCTGCATGCAGACTGATGATGGGTCAGTATATCAGCATACTGGTGAATGTGTGAACAAAGAGCTACATTTGTCTGAAACGATCACTGTTCATTTAGTGAGAAAACGTTTCTTGTGATGTGATCTTGCTAGTTTTACCTAGATTCATTCCATGCATACAGAGTCAGTTTACATATCTTTTGAAAACACATCTTTGAAAAGCCACAGTTCATATTATTTCAAGCATACAAGGGACTATTCAATTCTAGCACGATGACTATTTCTTTCATGTGCAGTGCGCAGCGTGTTTCATGAGCATATCATTTCATTAGGGACAACATCTTTAGCATTCTTTTCTAGTTCAAGACAAACTTAGGGTCAGAATACAAGCATGATATTACATCCTTTCTCTTAGTGGAACATAGCATTTCTTGGTAACAGATTAATCTCTGCAAGCATTTATATCAGAACTTAAGCAACACATGTATATCACTTTTCAGTGACTCTTACCATAGCCGACCGTCCATCCCTGCACAAGACAAGGATTAGCATAACATTATAAAACCAATATTGTCATTCCCTGTTCGTCTCTGCATCGTTAGCTCTTAGCAAAACATATGATAGACACATGCAGACCGATTAGCAGCTGTGACTCTCCGGTTCAGCTTTGCACCAATCCACATCTATCTATATGATGGTCCATGGGAAACCCATGATTAGCCGCTGTGACGCTCTTGGGTTCAGCTCGTCGCTAAGGACACAGATAACGGCTACACTTTTAACATGGGTCCTTGCACCCAGTGTGCTCATAATCTCTCCTAGGCCGAGTGGTTCCAGGCGCCCCCAGATACCACCCGAGAGACAAATTTTACTCGTGCACGAGTTGTCCGAGACCATATGCATGCTCTAGCAGGATTCTATCAGATGAAACAGATTTCAGATCAGATGTACGACATGTTCTTTTCATGCCTTTTCAGATATACGACACGTTCAATTCGTGCCTTACTTTTATTCAGGTCAACATGTACAAGTCCGTCTGTACATGTCTATAATTCTTAAGCATACAAGCAGCAAGCAATGATCAAGCATTCAATTCGATTCATTTGTTTTCTCTTATCCTATCAAGCATGACAAGCATCATTTCAGTTCTTATTAGCAGACAACGAGTCTTCTTATTAGCATGCTGATTATTTCTTTTCTTGTTCTTAGCATGGCATGGTTCTCTTTATCAAGGCAACATTCAAATCTTAGCGAGGCAACATGTGAATTCTCTTAAAGCATACTCAATGATTTACCATCTTGTTATAAACAAAAGCATTCAATCAAAAACTCAGATTCTTAAGGCGTAAGCGAATCAGCAAATGAGACTTCGTCCACTCACCCAGATTAATCGTCTTCTGTTGCAAAGCCAGCAATCCGATCTTTCTGTTTATCTAGTGCCTTCGCGTAGCGGGGCACTACAGCTATCAAGGTCCTGACGAGTCCTACCAAAGTGCCGTCATCATGTTCTACAGGTTGAACTGGCTGGACTGGTGGCTCTCCGCCAGAAGGCACGACTCTGGAGGCTACTCTGGAATGCTGGGCTTGATCTCCAGGTTGCTGCTGGTCCGCGGGAGGTGCTCCGCCTTGCTGGTCGTTAGGATCATGAACAATGCCGCTGAAGAAGACGATATAGGGAACAATAAGGAAGGACCAGGATATATCAACGATACAAGCATATGATCAGGACAAGAATCCAGGAATTCAGAAGTTATGAGCAGAGATCAAGGGCGAATACTGAATGAGACATCTATTCGATAAACCTTCACATATCTTGATTTACAAGACCTGCATGGGCCACCACTTAAACCATGTCACACCCCAGAACCAGAATACTGGAGAGCGGGGGCAGACATAGCCAGCTACGTATATGAAATAGAATCCATCTCGTTATACGGTCACGGCTGTCTAGATACATGAGGGTTTATCTACAAGCCAACAGTCTCTTAAGGTCATGAACAAGTGTACTAGTCAGAAGTGCGCCACGACGGGCCACTATCAGGTCATGTCATGTTACTCATGCCAGGAGTGCACCACTACGGGTCACTATCGTGTCAGGCTCAGTTATCCTTTCCAAATATATTACAAAAATTCGTGATTATCAAGTTACGCTCAGGTCAAGCTACGCTCAGGTCAGACTACGCTCAAGTCACGCTCAGGTCAGGCTACGCTCAGGTCAGGCTACGCTCAAGTCAGGCTACGCTCAAGTCAGGCTATACTCAAGTCAGGCTATGCTCAAGTCAGCGTACGCAAGTCATACGCTTCCAAAAGGCAGCGTATGGGGTCCATACGACTCCTTATCAAGCAAGCGAGCGTATGCAAGTCATACGCTCCCAAAAGGCAGCGTATGTACTCCATACGACTCTTTGTCAAGCAAACGAGTGTATGCGAGTCATACGCTCCCAAAAAGGCAGCGTATGGGGTCCATACGACTCCTTGTCAAGTAAGTGAGCGTATGCGAGTCATACGCTCCCAAAAGGCAGCGTATGTACTCCATACGACTCCTTGTCAAGCAAGCGAGCGTATGCGAGTCATACGCTCCCAAAAGGCAGCGTATGTACTCCATACGACTCCTTGTCAAGTAAGCGAGCGTATGCGAGTCATACGCTCCCAAAAGGCAGCATGTGGGGACTGCGCTGCGCTAAAGAGCGCGCGCAACTCAGTGACACAAGCTAAAAAGCTCGCACACTGCTCACTGTCTTCTCCAACTCAGCAGGAACTCCATGGCTGAACCTAAAGCTTCAAAAGTCCATAACTTGGTCAAAATAAGTCCAAATCCAACTTTTCAAAGGTCAAAATTGGGTGGAATAAAATTCTCTACAACATGGAACCATCAAAACTTGAAAACAAAGAAGTTTGATAGATCAAAACCATCAAAATCTAAAAATAACAAATTTTTAGATCTACAAAAATTAAAGCTTCAAAATAGAAAATGACAAGTTCTAATGTGTCATAGAAACATAAGGAAAAGCTAATGGAACAATAAAATGAGCTCTCTTGTGGAAGCAAGTTGCACTTGCCTAGACCTCTCTCTCCCTCTTTTTGGTAGGTAAGGAAGTAATGGGAAAGAAGATGAGTAAGGAAGAGAGAGAAAGAAGAAATGGCAATAAATATCAAAGGTGGTGGTAGGTAGGGGGTTTATCCATGGTTCATGATGAACCAAAATAATCCCAACCGAACCAAGCCAACCCGGGCCAAGAATAAACCAAGCCAAGCCATGAAGAAAACTAAACAAGGAATCATGCAATACAAGAATAAATACGTACACGTATTCCAGAAATACGTAATATGAACCACAGGCATTACAGATATCCAACAACTGAGCTTGGTTGAAATGCATATATTGGTGGGACGCCAAAAATATGTGTATGATTCCAAACTAAGTTGTACGATCCAAACGATAGTGAGACGAGATCATGGAACGATCTAATAAAACCCTTGGAAATTTAGTATTGGTTTCAGTTCGGGACGAACCTTGTTTTGAGTGGTATATTACGTAATGTTCCGCTCCACACGGTGCATTATGCTGAGTCATTGACTCGAAGAGTTGCGTTGACCCGATTACGTATCGATGCGAATTGATACAAAGTGTTAAGTTGTCCCGAGCAATGCATCGAACTAAGTCGATGCGAAGAGTTGCCTTGTCCCAAAGAATGGATCGAGTGAATCGATGCGAAGCGCCGTATTTCCTCGAAGGATAAGTGCATTGAGACGGCTCAAAGATTCTAAGAAATTGAATCGACCAAGACGCAAGTCCGAATCGATGCAAGTATTAATTTTAGTTGGTTTTATATGCAGGCTATACGTTTACGCCAAAATGTTAGAGGTCGATCTTTTGCCTTATTCAGTAAGGGGTCCGTGAAAGCAAATCGTCGCCTTTCGATGGACTGAGACGTTGGCACGGTAAGACGAATCGGACGTATAATTCAATGAAGTGCGAAGTGCTTGAATGGCTAAGTCAGGAGAGTTTCCCATGCAAACCAAGTTATGAAATCGAGCCGCAACGGCTCGGCAAAACGATAAGGCGTATCGATTCAAGGTGGGGGGACATTAACTCTCTTTCCTACTCCGTCATGCTTAAGTAAAATACATATCATTGGATGCTGAGTTAACCTATCAATGCCACAGGCGTGGCTCAATAGAGAGATAAACGTAGTGCGTGTGAACACTAGATAGAACAATTGAATTAAATCGTACGATAGACGTACGAGTCGCTATAGGAACATTGGATATCACAAAGACGAGCGCCTCGGTATGCAAGTCGCAAAAACATGGGATAACTGTACTCGGCGAGTGCCTTAGTGCACGAACCAAACCGTGCCTTCGCACATGAGTTAGAAAGGCTAAAACAACGAAAGACAATAGGCGAGTGCCCTAGCGCGCAAGCCACGGACATTGAACACGAAGGCGTAGAACATGGAAATACGGTCGAAATGTGCCTACGTGCACAAGATTATAAAAGATAGCTTCGTTACGAAAGAATACAGTTGTGGCATGAATGTGGCAGAACTGTCGGATATGACATAGTGCCTCGAAAGGTGTTCAGGACCTTCGGGTCGTTCGATTGACTAGCATTGAGTTGAGGCATAATGCCATTGAACATTGAAACGAAGTATAAAACGTAAGAACATAGAAAGTTAACGGAAAAAATACGAGATAATAATACGGCATGGTGCCTTCGAAATGTTCACGGCCTTCGGGCGTTCGATGAGAACATTTGGGCGTTGTGCCAATTGAAATAGAGATAAGCGAACCTGCTTGGTTGTATGAAAGATTAGATGCATTGCATGGTCAAATGGACTTAAAGACGTATTGCCCCCTCGAACGTGATCACCATGGTGCTGGGACCGTTCGGCCTAGGAGGAACTGCGATAAAATCGGTATTGTTGGTGTACTTCGACTAGACGGGTAGCAACTTTCTAGTGAATGTGATAAGCCACTTACACGAGTACTTCGGGGGTCCTCTGATTGTGGTTAGCAACCGCAACTAAGTGATTGTCGCTTTACATATTCGATTCGATAAATATAAGTCCATTCTAGCCCAGAAAGCTAGTAACCTTCATATAGTTAAGGGCGACGAGTTTGGAAGTGCAAGGTATACGTATATCCTGCATGGATGGATCCTGAATAGAAGGCACTTATAACATGACAGGGAAAAACGGATAGGCGTATTCACCTTGCGTCGGTGCAAGGGCGAGTGCGTCGATATTGGTAAGTCGTGCCATAAAACAAACAAGAGATTGCTTGCCTGTTTACTTATGCAAATTGAATAACATGCTTGACATGCTTTACAGTCTTCGAATATGCCATAAACTCATCCTAAGGAGAACATAGAAAGGGAACTAAATTGTATGTTTGCATGAATCAATACCATACTAAATGTATGTTTGTTAAGTAGGTTTTTGATCAGTACAGCGAAGACGAAAGTACTAATCTCCCACTAGTTTGCTAGCAGGTTCAGGGATTGGTCTGCTTGCGGCGGAGCTTCGCTTGAACGCATCGAGGCATGGAATGTCGAAGCGTATTGAAGCGTGCGATCGCATTGACGCTCGGATATGCAACAAGATTGATGTGGCCGAGATATAGAAGGCATGATGTATGGAACGGCAAAATCCTTTGTGGGCAAGAGAGAACTTGAGTGTTGTAGCCAATCTGGCAAATTTCGTTGGGCTATCGAAAGCCTTTGTAATCTAATTTCGAATATCAATAAAGAGAATCGATTCGTATACTCTGTTTTCCTTTTGTTGTTAATATTTAACTCAAAGATAACCATTTGAGAACTTGTCATCTTGCCTTGTACGAGTGCAACTCCAGGCTTGTGCGGCATCACGCCCCATGCGAGGACGATGACTCGGGTGATTCCGAATTGGGGTATGACACACCGCAGCCCCTTCGGCGCCGCCGCCCCACCGGAGAACGCCGGGTCGACCCTCTCCGAACTGACCCGCGACCTCCTTGCCGTGCTTTGGCCGCGCCCATCCGCCGACGAACCCCTTCCCCTCCGCTCCTCCGCGAGGCAGCTGCGCTAGCGCCGAGCGTGCGCCGTCGTCGTTGGAACCCTCATCGCGTCGCTCCGTGACTGCCACATCTCCCCGGCCAGAAACCCTCTCTCCCTCGAGTCTCTCGCTCTACCCTTCCTCCGTCGCCGGACCACCAAGCCCCCGCTCACCCTTCCACCTCCGGGTGCCTAGCCCGGAACCCCGAACTCCGCCCCGATTGCCGCTCCTCTCTCCCTCTCGTCCCTCTCTATTTTTTCGGATGCTTCTTCCCCTTTTTAGAAACTAATAAGTGATGGGGTTCTCTTCCTTTGAGGAGAGAAATGAATTTAGGTACTGATTGTTGTTTTTATTTACTATTTTTATTTATTATTATTATTTTCATTATTTCTTATAACTTTTGTTATACCATATACATTATTTTATTTTGTTTAGTAGGTGCTGTTTTGGTTTTGGTTTTGTTCCATTTTGTTTTCATAAAAAATTTTATTTTGTTATTATTATTATTATTATTATTATTATTATTATTATTATTATTATTATTAGTAGTAGTAGTAGTAGTAGTAGTAGTAGTAGTAGTAGTAGTAGTAGTAGTAGTAGTAGTAATAGTATTATCTTTGTTGTTATCTTTCTTGATACTGTTTAAATGCTAGATAAATTAGGGATTACAATAATTAATTTATAATCAAATAAAATATTTTTATAATAGTTCTAGCTATTTTCAAGGAGTTTTGTCCAAACTATTTTATTTGATAAAAGTAAGATTTTTAGCCAAACAAATTGTAGACTTCCAAAATATTATTTAAAATATTTTGATTTATAATAATGTGTGTAGTCCACGCCTATTTTCAAAATAATTTTTTTTTACGTTATTATTTTTCCTACCAATTTTAAATATACGTTCGACCTAAATGAGTTATTAATGTTTTCAAAAATTTATTTAAAATATTTTGTGAAGTATAGTTATTATCTATAAGCGTATTTATACTGACTTTGGCTTCTAGTCTAACTCGAGTTATTTCTCTATTTTCAAATATTATTTTTCTAGTAAATATAACTTCTCATATTAGAAATACTTTCCTAAAATGATATATATATATTATTTCCTCCAATTCCATCATTTCTGATTCTCGACCATCATATTCCTACTCTCTTCGAATTTAGACTACTTTATGTCATCTCTAGCTAATTTGACCCTTCTGGACCCAATGGGACTGTCCGTGCCACTATCAGAGGTCACCTTGCATAGTTATCGTACCAAAGTCGTAGTTCATGCCACCGTGATTATCGTAGCACACCAGATGTACTACCAGACAAGACACCTTGCCTTTTGCTGTTTATTTATTTAGCTCATTTTTTATGTATTATTTATTATTTTCTTTATGCAAAATAAACTGTGATACATGGCATAAACTGTTAGAACATACTAATCATTTATATTTCCTGCTATGTATTATTTTTCTTACATATTAAACCTAGATTTAAGGGACCACCTTGTGTGTTGCATTCATAGGCCTTGACACATTTATACCACATTATTGTGAGTCACATATAGGACTCGGACATGCGTGATTGGCTGGCCACCAGTACGTATAAGCCGTGCGTTAGGAAATAACTGCTAATAGAATTGCATGTTAGAAGACTTAGCAGTTATGAGTTGGCACTTGGCGAGATGAACATGATTGGAAGTTGACTACCACCCTATCTATCGTAGACTCACTCGCTACTGAGGAACGATAGGTAGACTATATGCTATAGACTCGCTCGATACTGAGGAATAGTATAAGGTGTTGTGACTCGCTACTGAGGTACTATATTGGTATTTTCTTGACTTAACCTGGTAGTCATGCAACCATGAACTGTTCTTAAAACTGCATTCATATAGAACGGTTAGGCTACCTTATCCGTTAGATATGAGTACTCTTGGTTTGGGTACTTGTATCTGACCGTAGCTTGGAACAATAACTTGTCGCGGATTAGTTCGTCACATCATGTCCTTGTTTGGTTGTAGGTGTGACTTACTACTTCGATGAGAAGGTATTGAACCTTGTTGGGATCCGGATACCATATTGGATTCATAGCATGGAAAGATACATCATCGTGAATTAGTTTACCATCTTTTATCCTTGTTTGGTTGGAGGGATGGTAAGCTAGTTCAATAGGTGTGTATTGGACCATGTTATAATTTAATTGACTTATTTAATTGAGCAATATTTATTCAGTTTATATGGCATGATATTATGTGTCTTGTTACATCCCTCTAAGGACCTGGTTATCTCGCTAGGTGTGTGCTCTTGTCTTTCACAGGTTCTCTAGCTCTAGCCGTGACTATCTCTATTTCTTCGAGGATGATTGCCCTTTGAACGTCTTCGCTTCGCTCGCCAAAATCATTCTTTTATATATCATGTATTCTTTTCATAGTTGGTAGTGGATTTGTCTCCGCCCAACTACATGTACCAATGACAATTCATAGTTGATTATATGATATCTTCTATTCATTTATTTTGTGTGGATGAGAGTAGATATGGTTCTACTGTATTTTACAGCTTATGTATCCATACGAGGCCTATGTACTTTGTATGAATGCAGCTGGCATGTCTATGTTCCTAGTCCTACGTATTTTGGAACTGGGGCGTTACATATTTTTGTGGTGGCCCATGCAGGTCAAGATAAATTGTTTGGTTACTTTACTGTACCAAGCAAGCCTGCGAATAGGATTAGAAGTCTAGGATCTCATCCACATACTTGACCTCTTTCCTCGATTCCATATTCGAACTATCGTTCGACTCATTGACTGTATCTTGCTTGATTCCTTCTATCATAATTCTTATCTTCCCTTCGTGCTTGCTAGAGATTGACCTTATTAGTTAGATGTCCCAAACACTCTTAGCTTAATTCTTTAAGTTGGATAGAATACCCCATGACCTGACACACCCTTAACCATTAAGGGAATACAAATAGTATTATCTAGACAATAGAGACTAGAGGAATAACCCATTTGGTCAACCAAGCCTTGGTCAACAAAATCGTAGAATGATGGTATAGGAATAAACAAGACTTAGATCCTTATGACTCTTAGACTATTCATATTTGTTTTTATTTCATCTACCATCGTGCATATGTTCTACTATCTAGACTAATGATGCTAATATAGCCTAGTATTTGCAAGCTAATTCTTTATCGAGCTTGATCAAGGCATATGATATTGAGCGGCCGCTCACAAACATATTGTCTACTCAGAACCGGTGCATGATGGTCTGATCAACCTAGTGCACTTTGGTTCGCTTTTATCTATCGTTCTACGTGGATTGGGACATAGCTAAACTTGTCCTCTAGAGTCCCATCCGCGACTGCCTTGACAATTCCTTTAAAATTATTCGATCGTCTTTGAACCATGTATTCGTAACGCCTCCTTCGAACTCTATATTGCTTTCGCCTTCACCTATTTTAGAAGGACGAAGGCATTATACTAGAACTTCCTCTAGCCTTCCTATCGACTATGACCATTCTCACTCGATGTTGCTATATCTTCATCCTAAACTACTCATCCTTTTCTTGGCCCTATATTCGCTATCATGAACCTTCCAAATCACTTAATTTAGGCATGAACCTAATCGATCTCTTATTCGTGCCTCAACCTACTCTCAAGAACCCATATCTACTAGGTCTCTAACTTATTTTCTCTTGATACCATATCATACTCTATTGCATGATACTCTTGATTTAAACTTTAAACCCTTAATCTTCTACTCGTGCCTTAACTCGCGACCCTCGTAACATACCCGTGTTAAATTCTATGATTTAGATCACGATTTTTTATGACATGATTTTCTGGAAACATTGTCATCGTTTGTTCTCCATCGATACCCCTTTGTACCTTCTTAACCCCTACTAATTCTAAATTTCGAGAACAAAATTCTTTTAAGTTGGATAGGATGTAAAACCCCTAAATTTCTACTATTTTTTTATAAATTTTGTACTGATTTTTTATTTTTATTTATACGTCGCGTAGTTGCATTGTACGTCGTGCGCAAAATTTCGATTTTCGAAATTGCTCGACGAGTGCGAATATGTGCGAGCATACATATTTGTAGAAAAATATTTTTTCTATTTTATAGTTTCAAAATAATATATGTAATAATTATTTTGGCTATCATGCCAACATTTCCAAGTTCGTTATTTTATTTATTTTATTTATAAAATTCGTAAAAATAGTTATTAATAATAAATAATATTCTTCGTGCATACATATATATTTCATAAATGTTTTATTAAGTTTGTTTTTAAATAATAATGTATTTTCAAAATTATTATTATAGTATTTTTGGAAAACATATTTTGAAATTATTGTGGCAATTTAAATCTTAATTTGATTTATGGATATGTTTAAATAGTTAAATTAATATATATAATTGAAATATGATTTATCTTATTTGATTTTAAACTAAAAGACGGTATTTAATTAGATTTAAATTGGATTTTGATTTGAATTTGGATTTGATTGATTTTATATTTATTAGTTGCGAATTATCTATTTTTGGGTTTAAAATACTCTTAATCCTTATCCAACTGGGAATTCCCACACCCTATAAATAGGCAGGTACTCCTCCATAAAATTTCATAATCCATAATATTCCTCCACCACAACCAAACGTGAGTGCATCGTGTCCATGTCGTCTTCCGTCCATATCTTATTCTATCTTTTTACATATACATCATCCCCTTCGTGTCGACAATCCAGACACAATTAATCCCTAACCTATCCCTATTCTAAACCCCCGTAGCCCTGACATGCTGTTCCCAGCTCCACCAGTAGCAGTCCCCTACTCCGGCAGCCACCGCCGCACATCACCATTACCTCCACCATTCCAACATCACCACCACGACCACAAACAACTCTGCATCTCTTTCCCAACATCGTCGAAAGTTCACCGCTATCCTCTTCCATCACCACAAGCCGCCATCACCAGCCCCTGGAACTCACCACCACCGCCAACTTCCCAGCCCCAACTCCCCCGACAACCTGTCAACTGCCAGCATCAAACCCCAGACTCCACCCCGGCCAAAACTTATCCACCATCGCCATTACAACCACCACCAAGCATCACCACCACCATAACCCAGGAAAGAAGAAGGAAGAGGAACCCTAACCTTCTGCCTTGTCGTCCGACGATATTAGCCCTAGCACCCAGATCCGTCGTGCCTGGCCGCTGCCACCAGCGCGCCCGCCTTCCGAGACCGTTCCCGAACCACCAAGCGCCTCTGGCCACAACCGACGACCACCACCCCATCGTTCCTCCGATCAACAACCCCACGTTCGCCGCAGCACCTTCGACGCCGCTGTAGCACCCAGTTTTCCAAATGAGGGTAATTTCAAAATTTTGTGTTTATAATTATTTTAATAATGATATTTAATTCATGATATGATTTTTGGTTATTTTAAATCATTTTAAAATTATTTAAATTAATGACTTGTGGTTTTGACGTTTTGCTAGTGAAACCCTAGAGACTGTTTGACCTAGAGCCTAACCATGTGATTATAATATTTTAATATTATTTCTGGCCTAAGGATATTTTGCATTTGACATCTTTGAATTATTTTGATATTATTTTATTATTTATGATATTGTTTTGGATTATTTGAGTCGGGTTCGAATTTCATCTCAGTCCGACTTGTAACGAGGACCCGGGGTAACTTAGACTCTAGTTGGACCCATGCATTAGTTATCCATGACCCACATTTTAATTAGTCATGTTAGAAAGATTATTCATAATCCTAATTATTAAGTTAACCATTAATAGAGTTTTTATTTTGACCCTTTTACCCCCAAACCCTAACCAAAATTGTTTTAAACACTTGTAACTAAGGGAGGGGCAAACTTGTAATATTCAATAGGGGGATAACCATTGTGGCCGGCCCTAATAGGACTCCCATCTCATTTCCTTTCTTTGAGAAGTCTTCTTCCCCAAGTGCTCTCAAGCTCTCCCAAGGAAGAAGCTTTTCTCCTTGGATTTTCTCTCCTTTAGGTAATATTTCCTTCTCTTTTATTTCTCCATTTTGCATTTAGGAAAGTTTTAACCATAGGAATGACCCCCATTGTTGTGTCCCTATTTTTGTGTCCTCTTGTGTCCATTATGTGTCCTTTAGGGATTTCTATTGTATTATTGTTGTGTCTTGTGTCCATGGAGAAAATCCCCAAACTTGAACACACTTTATATTTAAAATATTAATTAAATGAATTAATTCATATTAAATCTCAGATTTGAATATGTAGAGATGTGTTCTTGAGTACTTTACATTTCATTTATGTATCTCTTATAGATGTGTTCATGTTACATATATAGATTTGTGTAAAATATATTGTAATGAGAGTGTACCTATATTTATATATGTAATAAATGGTTCATGATGATTATATAATCAAGTTTGTGAGTGTGGTTCCTCATATTATTATTGTCATTATTGTTATGGATAATTATGATATGTGTATTCTTTTGGCTCAAACTATCTAAATCCGTCATGATTTTATCCACGTTTTTAATTTCAGCCCTAACTTAGAAATGTCATAACTTCTAGCTCAAAGCTCGGTTTAATCTCCCATTTTTTTAAAAAGAAGCGTATTGAAGTAAGCTTTCCAAAAACATGTATTGATAGGACTAATTCTTTCTGTAACTTTCTGGAGAATTATTTGAGTGTCAGCTGTACGAAAGACAAACGCGTTCTCGGTGTTTTCGCGATTTCGGGAGTTTTCGGAAACGAAAATATGATCCGTTTGAAGTTTCGGAAAGCTAATACATAGAACTATAACATACTTTAATCCTAGATTTTAATTCATGCTGAGATGGTACAGTATTGATTATTAGTAGGAGTTACTATTCGACATATGCATTTTGTGCACCCTTGTGTGTAATATAATGTTCTATTTGATTTTAACCCATGTTAATGTATATACATTATGTAATTAAATAGAGTAGAAGTGGTTATGTAATCAATCCAGTAGATTACTCGTGTATAACCTCTGTAGATTACTCGTGTACAACATCGTGCCGTTTACATAACCATCTTGTGCTCTGAATCACTAGTCACTGATAGTTCTCTATATATTGTAGCTATTTACTTACAGTCTCTCTCTTTTTCATCATGTTATTTTTTCAGATCCTGTATCTTACTCTCTAGCATGTTTATATTTCCTAACCTGTTATGATATTGTTGAGATGTACTGTACTCGCTCCTGTCCTGACTGGACCCGTTGATAAATTTTACAGATAGCTTGGAGATTGTCTGCTAGCCTAGAGGAGACACATTAGAGGTTGTTTAGATAGTTATTTTAATTATCTGGAGTTGTATTTACTTTATGGATTACTGTATCTGAGTTTGGAGATTTGAGATGTATTGCTGGATTTCTGTATCTTAGACACTTAGATTTCTCTCTGTTGTACCTCTTTTGGATTTCATATTTTATCTATCCTTATCATGCTCTACCTTAGATGTGACTGAGTTTGTACCTGTTATGTCACCCCCATTCGGGAAGTATAAACTGTTTAGCCTTATACTGTTAGATGCATGAGACCTAGGACAGCGTTCTACCGTCGACACTGCGGCATAGGCTGGACGTACCCACTTCTCGTGCCATAACTCTAGGGTGCGGGTCGTGACAGCTGCCGCCCCACCGGAGAACGCCGGGCCAACCCTCTCCAACCTGACCCATTGTAAGCCCCCTGAATTTTCCGAATTATTTTTCAAATTTTCTAATAAATTATTTTCAATAATTCATTTCTATATAATTAATTTTTGATCATTAATTCTCTTTACCGTGACTTGGATTTCTAGAGCATCAAGGATGCCAGTCTCTGAAAACTTTCTTCTTGAAGTTTGAAGTAGACAAGATTACCTTCACGTTGATATATCATGTCCCATTACAACTCGTTCCCTTGTGCTCTTTTTGCTTCGCGCAAGTTCGGGTCAATTTAGACCATTTAATTATTAATTGAGTTCCCACTCTTTTCCTTGATCCTCATAAGCGCGTTACCGTGACTTTTAATTTAGGAGCACCAGACCAGTCGTTTTCTCAGAACCAACTTATCATGCCTGATCTACTCGAGACGCTCTTCACCCATGACCTTCGTGTCCCACTCAGACACTCCATTTTGTGCTTTATTTCCTTCGCACAACTTTCGGGTCAATTTACGCCAATTAATTATCTACCGTAAAACCTGATTTAATTTCCTATTTAATTTTCGGGCCTAACATCGATCCAACCTAGCCGACCCCAAATATAGACATGGCCCACATTGAGCCTACTACCCGTCTGACACTTGTGTCCCATTTATTTGAGCCCCTATATGCTACATATTTACCCATGATTTTAAATACCCATTTTAATTTAATTATTGCCTCCTGTCCGATTTTGACCCGACCCGGCTCGACCGGACCCGAGCCCAAGCTCCATATTATTCTTTCATGACTGCCCAAATATCTCACATAATTTTTTTATTTTTTTCCTATCTTAAAAATATCTCTTTATATACAAATATCTATTTTTCTCTCTCTATTTCAAATATATACATAATATATATATATATATATATATATATATATATATATATATATATATATATATATATATATATATATATATATATCCTCTCACATCACCCTCTCTCTCTCTCCCATTACTACACTCAACCCCTCATGGCCGGCCTAATCTCTCTCTCTCTCTCTCTTCTCTCTTTCTAAATATCTATGTCTCTCTCTCTAACTAAATATCCCACTCTCTTTATATATACACACACAAATAAACTCTCTCTCTCCCTCTCTCTCTTATAACACACCCACACACCACTCCCCTCTCCCATCAGCCGAACACCCCCCCCATTCATCTCTTCACACTCCTTCTCCTTCTCAATTTCATTCTTTTTTACTTCTTCTTCTTTTTGATTCTTCAAGAGAGAAGCATCACCACCACAACCACTACTCTTCCACCATCAACTACACACCACCACCTCCACCGAGCGCATCACCACCGCCGTCGCCGGTGCTGCCCACGCCGCTGGCCACCGCCGTGGCCGGCCTTCGTCGTGCGAGGCAGCGCGGCCACCCCTGCAACAGCCGCAGCGCTGGCAGCAGCACGTAGCAGCCATGGCGCAATGGCGGCAGCAGCTGCCGGCCGAGCACGGCAGGCCGCACGGTGCAGCGCCGCCGCCGCCGGTCGTGGCCGCAGTGGCCGGCCCACCCCATGGCCGGCGAGCCCCGGCGAGCTCCTCCGTGGCGCACATCGACTTCTCCGACGCGCCGCCTAGCCGATTCGCGCATTTGGCACGGGTTCCCGCCGTGACGCGCGTGGGAACGGAACACAGAATTCGAGTTTGGGACAGCAACTTCGTGCAAATTTTCTGGATAATTCGACCGTTGGATCGGCAATTTCTTTGCTCCGTCTTAATCTCGGTATATACCCCTTCACCTCTGTCAAATTTCACCCATTAATTTCGTCGTTTGATATATCAAAACCGGCCACCAAGTTGACGTTTTAATTTATACTATTTTTGGACAGTTTTGTGATGCCAACTTTGCGGGTTCGTATCTTCCTTGTCGTAGCTCCGTTTTGTGCGCTACCAGTTCCGGTGCACAGCTGGTATAACCCTCTTCCTTCCCCCTTTAGATTTTATTTCAGTTTGAGCTTGTTAGGTCGGTCAAATTTGACGCCAAAGTTGGTCGTTCGAATTCTTAGTGTTGCACTTGTAAAATTTTATTTTTGAACCCGGGACTCCGGATTCAATTTTTGACACCACCAGTAGACTCGTGGCGTCGTTCTGGCCTGTTTTCATATAAAGTTTGTTAGATTTGGAGAACGTGGGCCCTAGCACACATTTCGGTGCAAAGCGGGTCCGACTTTTTGGGTCAACGGGTCATTTTGAGTTCAGCTCATCGAAATCCAATTCTGGATATACCGTTGAGTTCGTATCGTCATTCTGGACTCGTTGACATATAATTTGCTGAGTTTTCAGGACATTAGCTCCGACACGCTTTTCCGTACAAATCGGAATTTTAATGTCCTGATCAACGGACCAATTTGAGATCGGGTCAACGGAATCCAATTCTGGATATACCGTTGGGTTTGTATCGTCATTCTGGATTCGTGGACATATAATTTATTATATTTTGTGCACTTTTATTTCGGCACGTTTTTCGGTGCAAAGTGTGTCCAACGACGGACATCATTTTGGCCTGAAATTATCGTTTTGCCCATGTGTCCAAATTAGACTTTTAGACAAGCTATCCTTGCTGATTTGACCATTCTGGACACGTTGGTAATATTTATTTCATCATCCGACAACATCTGTAGGTTTTTACCCTATTATTATAATCCTTCTCCTTTTGTGGTATTTTGAGTTCCATCGATTCCGGTGATTTCACAATCACTGAAACTGAATGTGTTGACCCTGTTTGATCAAGATATATGGTATCTTGGTTGATAATGTTTAGGAATAGTTTGCTTAGGCTATTTTTGACCTCGGTTGACCAAGTTTGACTGCTTTGACCAAAAGTCAACTATCAGTCAACACTTGGCCTAGAAATGTCTAGAACTTGACCAGAGTTGACAAGTTGACCAAAAGTCAACTGTTAGTCAACATTAGCCTAGTTTGACTAGGTTTGACTTCCTGTGACCTAGTGTGACTCAGTGTGACCTAGTTTGACTTAGTTGGACTGAGATTGACCTAGATTACATAGCTTATACTATAGAATCAAGCCTAACACTGTTGAATGCTAATTAGTTTATATATATCTTATCTTTAGGCCTGTGGCATCACTCTGAGCATCGACCCCATTTGACAGCTCAGGACCACAGGCGAGTACATTCACTGATAGTTTTCATTGTCTTGATATCTGCTATATCCGATTCAGTCGTAGTGTCTTACTTGATTCCCAGTCACGATAGTTCACGGACTAGTATATGTTGGATCATGACATGAGATGTTGTTCCTGGATTTTCTTGGTATATATGTACATTTCCTGCCTTGTTCCATGTACTTGTATAGACACCGATTCCTGAGAGGGAGTAGCTATCCTCTTAGGGAATCCCGTGTCATGACGTGTCATGTCCAGGTCCATTATACTATTCGGGGATGAGGAATTATTAGGGGTTATGTGATCCAAGCCACCCTGTCACTATTCATGTGCTCACGCCACTCTTTCCTCACGAAGGGTGTAGCGAGATCCTCTTGCCTTGTGCTCGTTATCCAGGTTGGCCGGCATGACTTTCCGTTGAGATCACCGCGGATTGTCGGGCCAAGTGGATAGCCTGTCCTGTCACTTATCCCAAGCCGATCATATATCGCTCTAATAATTCAAGGCACATTTTTTTATTTACTTATCTTATCATATATCTTGCTCTGTTCTACATACAGTACTTTTCACCATGCTATGATATTCAGATTACTCACACGTTCTACATGCCATTATATTGTACCTTGATTGGAGACTAAGCTCTGTTCGGGAGAAGAGTTACAACCCCGGTCCTTATTTGGTTTAAGGATTGTAACTCAGCTTCCGAAAGGTTCCCAAGTCTTCATATATCTTTGTCTTGTAGTTCATTATACTGTCTCTTATAGAATTTATCAATTTACATGGAACTGCTGTTAGTGCTTGTACTTGCTCATATTCCTGACAGGATACCATTAATAATATTTTAGGAGTTGTTATACCATTAGTGGACTTCATGATGTTGCTAGCTTGGGTGGATCTCACTATTATTCTATGTGAGTTGCCTGGGAGTTATCCTTAGTTAGTCTTGTTGTTCCTTCTTTATTTTCCTGTCTTATGTTTCCTTCTAGTAGTTTCTAGTTGTTCTTGTGCTTTAGTTATCTTTCTTGTCTTATCATCCCTAGCCGTTGTGATGTGACTAGAGTATATTTGTAGTTATAGGCCTTCTAGACGTAGTGTATATTTACACTACAACAAAAAACCCTTTTAATGACGGCTAAAAAGCGTCATTAATGACGAACCATGACGCTTTTTTTTTTCCACAGCAACCGTTATGAAAACGGGTGTTATAAATGTTTTTTAAAAGCGTCATAAAATAACCGTCATGAATAGTTTCTATAAAAGCGTTATGAATAGTTAATATATAGTGCACAATTCAGAACAATTTTAAAACGTCATGAATAGATAATATGTATAGGCTCAATGCAGCACATTTATAACACTTTATACTATTCAAATTAGCACATTTATAATGCTCTATACTGCATAGTATATATTACATTCCAAAAACTTAACATTATATATCACCATCTTTATTACATTTCTCAAAATAGAGTACATATCAACATCTTCATTACATTCTCAAAATAGAATATCCAAATACATATATATATTTACAACTACCAAAATTGTCCACATCAAAACTTGACCACATAACCAATAATCATGAAAGATCAACGACAGCCGGAACACCAGTAAAATCCTGAGAAAAAGAGAAGACAACCAAATCAGTCCATATAATTGTCAGGCCTAAAAATCAAATCTAATCATGAAATATCAAAAGAAAGGAGTAAAACAAACCTTGTATCCAAAATATTACCTGCTGAAACCTTCTAACATGCGTCAAACCAGTAAGAGCACCACTAAGTTCATTCCTATGCAAGACTCCAAAATCTGCCAGCCGAAGAGGCAACTCTACAGAACCATCACGAAACAGTCAACTTCCATGTACGTAAAGTTCTTCAAAATATTATTATAGCACAAAAGGATGGAATTTAAGAGCCAAGTATATCATACACCTGATACGAGTAACTATTCTTCAGTTACGTAGAAATGAATCAAAAGTTTGTATCCAAAATTTAACAAACCTTGCACATTACATTCAAGAATAAACAGAAAATATTTGCCAATGTTGAACTTACCTCTATAAGACCGAACCATGTGCTCAAACATTAAACAGTGTCCAGGACAATTCATTGGCTTTAGTCCAAACTCCTGTTTCTCTATCTGCATTCATGGGAGGTAAAATATAGCCATTTGAGAAAATAACAAACTAAAAACCAAATAAAACTACTACAAAGATAAGGAGAAGAAACTCTGTTGAGGCAAGCATATGTTATCATTTCAGTATTACCATGAAGAACTTACCTCAAAAACAAACATGTTCTCTTTGTAATTAGCTGCATGTCCTGAGGTTTCCCATAATTGCATGTTGTAACTTATGAAATCTATATAGTTAAAGATCTATATAGTTTCCCATAATTGCATGTTGTAACTTATGAAATCTATATAGTTAAAGATCTGTTGAGGCAAGCATATGTTATCATTTCAGTATTACCATGAAGAACTTACCTCAAAAAAAAAATCAAATATCCATTTATAACTTATGAAATCTATATAGTTAAAGATCTAACCTCTTGGTAACCTCTGTCTCTATATTGTGCTCTCAGGAAATCGATCAACTTGTTGTAAATTCTGCTTCCATGCGGTAAGAAGAAACAACTCCCAGGGCTGTATGCATAATAATAACTCATGTTACATGTAAATACTTAAGTAGAATGTGCATAGCAAATTTATTCACCCATTACCTGAGGGGGTGGAAAAAGAAAAGCTCTTGATTTTGTCCCAATATTCTGTGGTCGTATTTCTTTGCTTCCTCCAGCATAGTTAGATATTCCTACAAAAATATGTCAAATACATATAGTAAACCATTATGAATGAATGTAGTCCACAAAGAAGGTCAATAGAAGAAGAGTACTGAGGGGGCTGAAGGGGTTTGCATATGAAAAAAAGGAATTTGTTTCATTAATCAAGGACAAGTATCTTCCTGAAGCCAAAATCGGAGACATATTCAGAGATAATAATTGCAATTTGGAAAAGATGCATTTGGCAGGTTTGAAATACTAAAACGGACACATATAGTCATGTACCTTGAGGCGCTTTGAATCTGGAAAGGATATCCCATAAACTCGTTGTAGGCTCTCCCGATCAGACTTTCCCCTCCAATATGAAGAAGAAGCCTGAAAAGGAAGAATTATAAGCATATCAAACATGTTTAATTGATAGCAAACGAATATCCCCTTACAGCAACAACAACAAATGAAAACTTTTAACCCAATTTTTGGGGTCGGGTAACATAAACATCACCTTCAAACACACAAATGCTTTAACGAATGACGTGTTAGGGATATGTGGACCGCGACACAGGTCAACTAAAGGAGGCCTATTAAGTAAAATGCTTCATAAACATCACCTTCAAACACGCAAATGCTTCACAAGTTTAGTATCATGGTTAGAGGCGCCAAAGCTAATTGCATTTGTAAGTAAAATGATTTGCACAAAAGGTAAAACCTTTGTAGGCCTATCAAGAATGCATAAGTACAGGAAGTGGGAAAATATTTGAAGTTATGAAACATCCAAACAACCTTGTATCCAAAATTTTGGTGCGGCTACATGAATCCTTATCTTTCATTCAGCTCTTTTAAGGCTATCACCTCTCTGGTTGGTAAAAGGTCAGGGGTTCAATTTGTATCTGCTGATTTGGGTTCAAAGGTCAGGGGAGGTTTGGAGTGTATATTGTATCATAATTTTGTTTTGTGTATCAAAGGTCAGGGGTTCAGTTGGTATCTGCTGATTTGGGTTCTGCTCTGGCAGCAGAGCATGCTTTGGGGATGGCTCGAGCAGAGCCTCGGCTTGGCCTTGGGACTTGGTTGCTGGTATCAGAGTTAGAGAGACTTGGTTAGTAGTATCAGAGCATGGGAGTACTAGAGTATTAGAGGGTATGGGGTCGGGCAAGGCTATTGGCCTTTGCTTTGACAAATACAAGTGTAGCAGCAGCCATGTTGGCCTGCACTACAAACAAATGCAAATACAGTTGTAGCAGTGGCCCTTTGGCCATGTGAGATGTGGGTTACAGAGTATTGTGACTTGGTAGTGTAAGTGATACTTGGGGATTTTAGTATCAGAGATTAGGGGAAATGGTGATATGTTAGAAGTTTATTAGAGATTAGTGTATCTCAAAGATTTCGAGGAAATCTCCAAGTGTGTATCAGAGGTTATCTAAGATTTGGGGGTTTTGCATACAGATATGTCTCATGTGTGTGTGTGTGTGTGTGTGTGTGTGTGGTGAGAGGGCTTAGGCTTGTGCAGTAGAGTGAGGGGTCGGAACAGCAGTAGGTTGCCCACTTGCCATATGCAAGCAGCAGGGTCTGCTGTGGCAGAAAATTGGCTTGGCCATTTTCAAATGGGTTGTGGACGTTGGCATTTGCAAGTATCAGAGAGGTTTAGGGTCTTTGGGTTTCCAAAACTGGCTAATGGCGTAAAAAAAACTAGTAAATAGTTCAGCATAAGATTTATGACTTTTGTCAGTACCTCAAAGATCCGGAGATTAGCTTCATCTCAGGCCCAAATCTCTAGACGAGCCCCATAGGAGTGTGCATTGTTGCTTGCATTCTTTGCACTTGTTTCTGTCCTCTGATGGAATTCTGACAGCAACAAACAACAGAACAATGGGGATGGATTTTATCATCACAAGAAAATGGATCTTACCATCACCAAGGAAGTCAATAATGTATTTATCTTGGAAAACCAATAATATTATTAGTATGTAAACTTTCAAGAACTCTACCATTAGAATGCTCAAATGAAGTGAACTCGCAACCGAACAAAATGAGAAGAATGATAAACATCATTTTCTGTATAAATGAGAATAAGAACTCTACCATGGAAATGCTCAAACAAAAGGTCCTCATGCAATAAAATGATACAAATGCTACCTAATGCTAAGAACTTTTCCTAAACATCATCTTTCCTATAAATTAGGAATGACTCGCTCCTGCTGTAACTGGATGCCAATGCCTTTTCAGAAGAGGTTGGAGGAGAAAATGCACACTCAGAGATTTCTAATATCCGGCCCTCGAAGAAGCTTTCCCTGTAGAAAGAAGAACTAATGCATGAGAGCTACATTTCACTAATAATGACCTCAAAAAACCAAAGATTACATAACAAAAGCACGAAGAGTATCGCACTTAACCTTGCAGCATTGAGTAACTCTGATGTAATTCGCTTCCTTCTCTTTGATGGAGCAACAAAAACAACTCGAAAACCATAAATGGCAGGCAAAGCTTCATACCCCTCGTCATCATCACCCATCTCTTTGTCAGACTCATTACCCTAATCCGCTGCATCAGATTGGAGGCCGTCCATATCATCATCTTTGCCTTCATATTCCTTCTTAGAATTTGTCCATGAGGAAAGAAAAAAGTAAAAAAGTTGAGATGAAGTCTCCTAGTTCACAATGGACAATTAGAAGGAAAAAATGTAGTCTCAGCTACTTAGTTTAAACATATGGAGGAACTTAGTTCAACACCTAATTCGGTCCAGACTCCATACATATCTCTAGAGAAATAATAAAATAAAAAATTATTAGCCAACAAATGTAGGAATACCAGGTGTTAAATGGGCCGGCCGGCCGCCTCCACCTCCGCCTGCCGCCGCCACTGCTGCTCGCCACCGCGCCCAAACCGTCCGTGCACGCGCTCGGCCCGCCGCAGCTCGCCAGCATGCTGCCCGCCCACGCCCGCCCGCCCCCGCTCGGCCGCTCCCGCCCGCACCCGTGCCTACAGTAGCCGCCGCTACTCGCCAAGACGCCGCACACCTGTGTATCAGTATACTTAGGGTTTCGACAAGCCCTCTCCATCTTCTCCACCCTTTCTAACTAGGTTTAGGGTTTTGGATTAGGGTTAGGGTTTTGGAGTTGGGGGAAAGGAAGGAAAAGAAGAGAAGGAGAGGAGGGTGTTGCTGAAAGGAGGAGACGAAAGGAGGAGGGAGACGAAAGGAGTTGGGGGAGAAGAGGGAGACGAAAGGAGGAGAAGGGGAAGACCAGAACCAGAGGGAGAGAAAAAATTATGTTGAAGCACGGGATTTTGTCAAAAAATGAACTTAACAAATATTACAAGTTTGCCACCGCTCTAAACTATTAATAACGCTTTGTTTTATAAACGTTATAAAAAGCCCAGAATTAGCCCAAACCGTCATAGAAAAAGGTATTTTTCAACTTAATAACGCTTATGTATCAGCCGTCATTAAAACTCCTTATCGAGCGTCATTAAAAGGGTTTTTTGTTGTAGTGTTATTGGGTACTAGACAGCGTTCTACCGCCGATACTGCGGCGTAGGCTGGGCGTCGTCTACGTATTCGTACCCGTATATCCGGGTGCGGATCGTGAAACATTTTTAGTGGTGGCCCATGCAGGTCAATCTTTGTAATTAATGCAAAGTCGTGGTAGTACTTGAGCTTTTCTGTACTACTGCGAGCCTGTCCTAGGATTAAGGTTGAGTCATGGAATATTTTAGGAATTTGGTACTCAGTTACATATTAGGAACTCTTGGTAGATTCCAGGGATGACCCCTGGGAATCTTATTTCGAACTTTTCGAAACTTTTCCCATTTGTTCTGTCCGTCCTGATTTCTGAAACATCTGTCCGTTATCAACTTTATTCTTTCTTGGAATGAGTTTTGGACCCCAGAGGGAAGGTATAAGTTGAACTTATATATCTTCTAGGTCGAGACGAGAATATGATTTACCAGTCTCATATCAGGTTGAGATTGTTTTAGATTATATTCCAATAATTTCCATTATATTCCAATAATTTCCATTATCTTGACCTAGATAGTACCTTTGGACATCTCCTGAGAATTTTCTTCTAGACTCTACCTCGAAATCTGTTTTAGCTAGTTTTCATTTAATTATCCTTGATTCGTTGTTGAATTTTGAATCTTGATGTTCGTTGTTGACTTCGATTTTGATTTTGTTGAAGATAAGTTTCTCTGGATTGAGTTAAGATATTCTGATAAACATATTTGATGAGGCCGATAGAAACGATAAATGTCTACTTTATTTATGGAGTTTAGAATTTATCGCAGTCATATTAGCTAGCCTGACAAGGGCATGGAGCCTGATTTTGGATATACTATCCTGGTTATGGCATTTAGATTCTCTTGCAGCCATACCGGTTGGCGTGATAAGGAATCTAGATGACATGATTTAGGGTGTATACCCTAGTTATGGACTCTATCGTTTATTGCAGCTATGCTTACTGGCGTGGCGTAAATTCTGGCGGCATGGTTTCGGATAGAGGTGTATGGTTATCAGATCGTATCTTAAATTGATTCACTTCTTTTTGACTAAATGATGAGGACAATTCATACCCTTATTTCTTGACTTACCATTCATTTCTTTTCGTATGATGATTTCCTCATCTTGCCATCATTTTCTCTGACTTGCTTAGCCATGTCTTGATTACACCAATTACCTATCTCGTATCTACTTCTGTCAGCCATACTTTTAAAACCTTAAAAATTTTAGAATTTTCATATCTTTTATCTTGGGAGAAATCGAGGAAGTATCGTAATCATCCGTCTCGGAGTAGACATTGTGGGTAGTAGTCGAAGCAGAGCGAGATGATTACCCCGGCTTCCTCCTACGATCCCATATTATAACACCCAATTTCCAGAAGAGGATAATTTTGAAATTTTTTAATTATAATTATTATTTAATGGTATTTATTTCATGTTATGATTTTTAGTGATTTTTAATTATTTTTTTAAACTATTTAAATTCATGACTTATGATTTGGTGTCTTGCTAGTGTTCATTTCCAGACTGAGGGGTATTTTAGTCATTTTTGTAATTTTAAGAATTATTTGGGATTATTAATTATTATTTAGATTTAATAGAATTTATTTGAATTTATGAGAATTTTTAGGAATTATTTTGGATTTGTTTGGACTGGGTTGACTTTGACTAGTTTTGACCCTTGTAGACCAACCTAGAAGCTAACCCTAGTTAATATGGACTTGGTTAGGTTATATGACTCTAGTCTAACCTAAGTTAATCCTTGGTTTGGTCATTAGACTCTAGTTAGCAATAAGAATTAGAAAGTCATAAGTCATGGTTTGTGATTTAGAACCTTTATTAAATCATTTAGCTCATAGCCTTGTGGTTGGGCCCAAAGCCCAAGACAAATTCCAAAACCCTAAGCCCTAGACTAAGTGGCCAGCCACCATATCATCATTGGGAACACCACCCTATAAATACTCTCTTAGTTTAGGGTTGCCTCTTTCTTGGGAAAGCTCAAGTCTAGAAGGAAAGGTTTGTTTCCTATTTTAATTAATCCCTAGAACTCCATTTCTCTTCCTTTTTATTCTAATCTCTTCCAATAGGTTCTAATACCTCTATTCTTGCTGTCATTGAAGTTTCATCTCAGTTTGTTGTGGATTTGTTGGATTGGGACATCAAGGAGAAAAGCTCTAGAGAAAGGGGTTTTTCTTGAAATTTTAAGTATAGGTAACTTCCTCATTCCTTAATGAAATTTCGTTTTGTCTTCATCATTAGGAAGCCCTAGGGGTCCCCTAAGTGTATGCATTGGTGTCGTGTCATGTTTCATGAGTTTCGTGTCCATTTGGACACGTATCAAGGGTGTGGCCTAGGTGTTTGTCGAAATGCCTAAGAGGGGATTTTGATCTGATTTTTGGAAAGTTTTTAAATAGGAAATTGGGTTTTGTTATTGTTTATTGGATTCTGGTTGACAGAGCTGATATTGTGTCATGTCCGTGTCAAAATCAGACATGAACACACTGTACTGCACTGTACTGCACAGTGTGGCAGTGTCCTGCTACCCGACCTTAATATCTCTCTGTGTAGGACACATGGACACGTGCAATTTGACACAGAGGTGGGGGCCATCACTGACAGACCCCCCCCTCGAGTTTCACGACACGTCGTGTCGAGTCGGACACGAAATCACGATCGCACCAATTTTATACTGCACAGTGCACACACGCACAGAGCACACTTCGAGCGTGTCGTGTCGCACGGACACGCCACGTGGACACCTCGTGGGGACACGAGCATGTAGCCCATCACTTGGCGTACACATGGACACGATCACGTGGTGAGTCGTGTCCTGTGTCGTGAACACGAGACACTCGACCGCGTGCACGATGCGGTCTGAATGCACGTTTTAGGTCTCTGATACGCGTCTCGTGTCCTTTCTACACGACACGTGGACACGTATCAGGGTGTTGGACACGTACCCTAATCCTAGGTGAACCTGTACACGTGACCACGAGACACATGGACGCCTGTGTCGTGTCCTAGACCTAGGTGGACACGTGCACGAGGCTGCCCGTGCAGTATTATCACATTCAGTGTAATTTGTGTTTTGGACACGTTTGTGTCCATTTGTTTGGACACAAACACCCTGTTTGACACGTGTATGCATGACACAATGTTTACCAACATTTACATTGAGTTTTTATCATGTTTTGATATTCGAATTTGGTTTTTTCATATATTCACTGATACCATATTAATCCTTCTTTTTTTCAGAATTCAATGATATTAAATTGTTAATTAAAATGTTAATTATAATGTTAATACATGATTAACATGTCTGTGCTATGAGTTTACATAGGTAGGATCATATGTATGCATGTTGGGGTTTGTAGCATGGATTTCGAATGAGGGGTTGGATTTCTGTTTTCAATGTGAAATAAAAGAAAACCTGAGAATTCATTCAATAGGAAAAAACTGAGATTCACACATTGATTTTAACTTAGATGAAAAACCTGAGATCCATAGGTTAACTGGGACTGGTTTGGTTTTGCTCACTGTCTTTTTCTTTATGACTGAATCCATGTTTTCAGAAATCTGAGAGTTACTTTGTTTGGGAATACCTGAGATGGTTCAAAGGTTCAATCTGGAAAACTGAGAATCAACTTGTATATGTGTGTAATGACTGAGAATGTGTTTAGGAAGTCTGAGAATTTTCCTATGTTGTAAACTGAGTTTTGAAATACAAATGTTGAGAATTGAATATGTATGTTTCCAGTTTTGAAAGAAAAACTGAGAATGGAATTTGAGCTTGTTTTGTTATTGATCTATGGGTTAAAAACCTGAGAAAACTGAACCTAAACTGAGAAATTGGTTTTGGTTAAATTTGTTAAAAACCTGAGAATGGGGTACCCATTACCTGAGTTACAGCCTTCTTTTGGACTGTCTCTTCACTGTTTCATTTCCCCTTGTTCACCTATATGGTATTAACTTAGATTAGAAATGTTGTTTTCAATTTCCTAATTGATTAAACTGTGGATTGAGTTCAATACCTGAGAACTGGACTTGGCAGTCCAGTTCAACTGATTTTTCTTCCCTGTTTGTTCACTACACGCAGCCTAGGCTTACTCTCTTCACTGTTTAGTTCCTACATATTTCACCCTTCCACTCTATTTCACTCATTCATGTGAACACCACACACACACACATGATACTGTTTTGACACTGTTTTCCACACTGTTTTGCACTCTCTCACTGCTCACACACACATGTTCCTCTCTCTTTACTGTAAATTCCTGCACATTGTTTTACCACACACACACACAATTTCCTATACACACACAATCACATGCCACCTAATCCAATTCCTGTCACATGTGCACACACAAATGCACCCTCTCTCTCATCCTCTCTATATAAATTCCTAGTCTTCATAAAGTTAAGTTTATGTATGTGATAGGTATACATATTTAATATGTGAAATGTTGCCTATATATATGTATGTTGAGCTATATATGTATATATATCTATATATTAGGGTTGTGTATCTTTGGGTATCTAGTTTGGATACCTACTTGGATGAATAGGTTATACAAGTATGTGTATATGTCTCATATATATACACTTGTGTGTTCACTGTATATATGTAATATATGTATACATGTGTTATGTGTAGGTCTAGATGTAAACTTGGAAGGGTGTTGTTGGTTTGACTTGTGTAATATAGGCTAATGTGGACTAGTGTAGACTAGATAGCCTAGTTTAGACTTGGTTAGACTTGGTTGATCTAGTTTGACTTCTAGGGTTGACCAGAGTTGACCAAGAGTTGACTTTGGCCTAGATTGACCTAGAATCATGTAGAATGCATAGTAGGACTTCATTATACTATTCTGGACTTGTTGTGACTTGTGCTGTTCTGATTAGGAGCCAGACACCACTCCTCGGACAGTACTTTCATATCAGACGCTCAGAAACCAGGCGAGTACATTCTCTGATCGTTTCATACTTGTCACGATTTATATTCTCGCTCTAGATTACTTTTACTTGATGCTGTCACGTTATCATCACGGATTAGTACTATATGGATCTCTTCTTGGGATGTTATTTCCCTTAGCGGGCGCATCGGATACTTTATGACATGTGTTTCATGTACATCATGTATTCCTTGCTTCTGCGTTATTCATGTACACTCATGTTCTCTCATGTTCTTACATGTACGTTCATGTACTCTAATGTTCTTTCATGTACGCTCATGATTTGCCCATGTGTCTCTTATATAACCAAAACATCATGTCCGTAATGCAACTCGAATAGATCCTTGTGTATTGATTGTGGGTAGGGGTGAGTATAAATGGTCATGTGATTTACCCATCATGTACACTCTGTTACTTCCATGTTTTATCATGTACTACCTAAGCCAATTACATGCCATCTCGTACTCTAAATCACTATCACTTACAGTTCTTACTTACCATGTATATATTTCCAGTTATCAAATGTCTCTCATATTTTCATGTACATCTTTTTACAGCATTTCATGTATCTTATTCTATTGCTTGCTTTATATTTCCTGACATGATATGAACTGCATGAGATGTATTGTGTTCGCTCCTGTCCTGACTGGACCTGTTGAAAATATTACAGAGGACGAGGAGGAGGCTGGTCTGGATACTTACTACGGGGCAGCGTTAGATGACACCTATGAGCTGGACCCTCAGGAGGACCCAGCTCTAGCTGAGGATATCACCCAGATTGCCTAGATTAGATTAGTGAGGCTTAGTTTCTTTTATGTAGCCTTGAGGCATGTTTAGCTAGACTTTATTCTGAGTTCAGAGATGTATATTATTTCATTTTGTATCTGAGACCATGTACTTCTGGATATTTGCTGGGATTATCTTAGACTACTTTTCATCTATTTGTTTCCTTGAGTTCTATTTCATATCGTGCTATCTTTTCCTTAGCTGTGATTGAGTTTATTACTACTATGACACCCCATTCGGAGAGTATAAACTGTTTAGATAGATACTGCTAGATGTATGTTGACCTAGGACAGCGTTCTACCGTCGATACTGCGGCGTAGGCTGGGCGTTGTTACGTTCTCGTACCCTCACAGTGGGTGCGGGTCGTGACACGTTTTTAGTGGTGGCCCATGCAGGTCGAGTTTATGTAGTGGTATTCGAACTAGAGTATCACTACAGACTGCAGTAGGATTAGGATATTTCTTTGAGGTACTCAATCACATTAGGAAAAACTCTTATCTAATTCATACCATCTCAGTTCTTGCTGATATTGTTTTTCTTTGAATATAACTGTCCTCCTTTGCTATTTCGACTCGTTCTCAGCAATTGTTTCTTTTGATCTGTCTCCAGGATGGTTGAGGAAGGATCACCTCGCCAGGGCCAGGGGGACATCGATGGGAGGACTGCCACCTCTCATACCCAGCAGCTAGCCCCTGGTACCGCAGCCCCACTCATGCTAGCTGGGGTAGACGTTTCAGCTGTGATCGGAGGAGCCCTTCCACCAGTAGCAGGGGGTATACCTCCACCAGATCGGAGATAGGACCCGGTCATTCCAGAGGATCCCTTCCAGCAGCCGCCTCCAGGATACGTGGACGCAGCTCAGATGTTCGCATATTTCCAGCAGTTCATGGACCGACAGCAGGCTCGACAGGACAGAGGCATGGAGTTGGCCGTCACGACAGCCGCAGCTCGACCAGGGGTGCAGCAACCGAAGACACCTGGGATAGAGCAGTTCCAGAAGATGAGCCCCAAAGATTTCCTGGGGACGGAGGGGATTATATACGCTGACGAGTGGATCGAGCATATAGAGGAGATCTTCCGCCTGGCCAGGATACCAGCAGATCTTCAGATCGAGGCCGCAGCTAGTCGGATGCGAGATCTTGCTCGCACCTGGTATCAGTCAGACCCCAGGGTGGGGTTAGCTGGGCAGACTTGGGAGCAGTTCAAAGGCTTCTTCAAGAAAAAGTTTTTTCCAGATTCAGCACTCAGAGCCTTGGAGACGCAGTTCGAGAGCCTAGTCCAGGGGAGTCTTTCAGTGGAGGAGTGTCACGACCCGCACCCTAGAGTTAGGGCACGAGAACGTAACAACGCCCAGCCTACGCCGCACTGTCGGCGATAGAACGCTGTCCTAGGTCTCATGCATCTAACAGTAATAATGCTAAGCAGTTATACTCCCCGAATGGGGGTGACATAGCAGATACAGTCTCAATCACATCTAAGATAGAGCATGATAAAGATAGATAAAATATAAAATCCAAACGAGATACAGGAGATAGAAGTCTAAGTGTCTAAGATACATAAACCCAGAAATACATCTCAAAACTCAAATACAGTAATCCACAAAGTAAATACAACTCTAGACAAAGGAAATAACTATTCAAACAACCTCTAATGTGTCTCCTCTAGGCTAGCAGGCAACCTCCAAGCTATCTGTAAAATTTATCAACAGGTCCAGTCAGGACAGGAACGAGTACAAAACATCTCACGCAGTTCATATCGAGTTAGGAAATATAAAGCATGCAATAGAGTAAAGTACATGAAATGCTGAAAGAAGAAGGTATATGAAAAACAGTAGAGATTTGATAACAGGAAATATCTAAATATGATAAGTAAGAACTGTAAGGAACATGTGATTTAGAGTACAATATTGTTATGTAAACGGGCTAGGACAATGCAATGGTAACTCCATTGTACGTGGGTGTATAATCGACATATACAATAGTTATACAATGTTGTACAATAGGATTTGAGTACATAACCAGTTCTACTCCCCCTCCCCAATCAATACACAAGGAACCACTCCAGTTACGTTATCTTATACAATAGTGTACAATGTTATACAATGGATGTACAATATTATATAATAGATGTACAATGTTATACAATAGTTGTACAATGTTATACAATAGTGTACAATGGTCTATCCCTGGAACTCATGTGATAATGAGAGTACAATATGCACAATGAGTATACAAGGATATGGGTATTCAGTAAATACAATATGTAAGTGAAACGTACATCATAATATGTATTTAGTGAATACAAGGGGATAACATCTCAAAAGAAGATCCATATAGTACCAATCCGTGATAACAATCGTGTCAGCATCAAGTACAGTAATCTAGAGCAAGAATGTAAATCTAGACAAGTATGAAACGGTCAGAGAATGTACTCGTCTGATATCTGAATGTCCAAGGTAGATACTGTCCGAGGAGAGGTGTCTGACTCCTAATTAGAACAGCACAAGTCACAACATGTCCAGAAGGGTAATATAAAGCACTACAATGCATTCTACATGAATCTAGGTCAAACTAGGCCAAAGTTAATCCTTGGTCAACTCTGGTCAACTGCACTAGTCAAACTAGGTCAAACTAGGTCATATCCTAACCCAGCAAGTCTTACTAGGCCTAACCAAGACTATTCTAGCGAGCACACATCAATACAAGGCTATACAAGCTAACATACACCCGACTCTATATAGCATGCAATTATTCAATACTCAAATAGGCAAGAATTCACATTGGATATACACTAGGTAATCTATTACTTTAAGCTATATATGTCTACATATATATACACATGCATATATTAGTATTCAACATTAGGTCTATGATCATGGCATTTCAAATGGTTATATAAACTTATATATATTACAACACAATATGCTAACATATATATAATATACATACATAGCTAAGTTAACTATATTCATAAATACTTATTTAAGAGGCTATGTGTCTGTATGTGAACATGGCAAAGGGGCAAGTAAGGGTTAAATGGGCATACATAGTATATACATATCAAAGAGTATCAAAGTGTAAGTGAACAATGTGTCAAGTGTGATAGTGTCAACATAGTGTAAGGGGGTACATGAGGTAATATAGGATTTGTGTTAACATAGAACATTACATCTCATTAACTTGTATATTGCATACATTACATCTATTATTACATTACATTCATGCTTGCATTCATTCATCATTCATTTATTCTCTTGCACCACTATATGCACCATACATTACATACTATGGAACCTACATATTCATTACAAGCCATACTTATACATGCTTACATTAAATAGGATACTTACACCTCATACATCATTTATTTAACCATTTACTCATGCTTGTATTCTCTATTTAGTTACATAATGTATATACATTAACATGGGTTAAAATTAAATAGAATATTATATTACACACAAGGGTGCACAAAATGCATATGCCGAATAGTAACTCCTACTAATAATCAATACTGTACCAACTCAGCATGAATTAAATTCTAGGACTAAAGTATGTTATAGATCTATGTGTTAGCTTTCCGAAACTTCAAACGGATCGCATTTTTGTTTCCGAAAACTCCCGGAATCGTGAAAACACCGAGAACGCGTTTGTCTTTCATACAGCTGACACTCAAATAATTCTCCAAAAAGTTACAGAAAGAATTAGGCCTATTAATACATGTTTTTGGAAAGCTAACTTCAATACGCTTCTTTTAAAAAAAACGGGAGATTAAACCGAGCTTTAAGCTAAAAGTTATGACATTTCCAAGTTATGGCTGAAATTAAAAACGTGGATAAAAATCATGACGGATTTAGATAGTTTGAGCCAAAAGAATACACAATATATATCCTAATTATCCACAACAATAATAGCAATAATAATATGAGGAACCACACTCACAAACTTGATTATATAATCATCATGAACCATTTATTACATATATAAATATAGATACACTCTCATTATAATATATATATATATATATAAATCTATATATGTAACATGAACACATCCACAGCACAAAGGACACTCCTATGACCTCCAAATGGACACAAAATGGACACAAATGGAGATACAACCATGGGGGTCATTCCTATGGGTTCAAAATAGACCTATATGCATGAGAAAATAAAAAGGAGAAGAGATTTATACCTCCCGGTAGATCGAATCGAAGAAAAGCCTTCCCGGACCGACACCGACACGTAGAGATTCCAAAAGGACACGAACGAGCTCCGAATCCTCCTAAACTTGGGTAGCTTCCTCCTTGGCTAGAATGGAGAAGGAAAGAAGAAGATTTGATGGTGAAATAGAAGGATTTGGTGGAGAAATTGCTAGGGATTGCTCTCTAAAAATTTGGGGAAGAACAAGAGAGAGAAAAATAGATGGATAATGACAAATGGGAGGCTCAACCCTATCCTTATTGTGGCTGACCATAAAGGTGATTTTGTCCTATTAGGAAAAGTCGAAAAGCCCCTACTAACCTATTCTATGAGTATTAGAAAAGGGCTAATTGGTTGGGGCTAAATTAGTCATTCTAAAGTCTCTAATCACACTAACCTTATACATAATAATTAGTCTAACCTCTAACTAAAATATTTCTATCATGTGGACTAAAATTAATATCATGTGGGTCATGCCTAACTAGTGTGTGGGTCCCACTAGAGTCAAACTACCCCCCGGGTCCCCGTTTCAAGTCGAATTGAGTTAAAATTCGAACCCGACTCAAATAACCCCAAAACAATATCATAAATAATAAAATAAATTTCAACCCCAAAATAATATCATAAATAATAAAATAAATTTTAAAAATATTCAAAAATGTAAAATGACAAAAATACCCCTATTTTTGAAAACTGGGGGTGACAAATCTATCCACCTTAAAAAATTTCGTCCTCGAAATTAAAACAAAGCAATCACAGGAAACACATGCAGAAAACAATCTCATTCAAATACTTTTCAAAAAAAATCAGCAATAAAAAATCTCCTTGAGGCACATCAAACATTTGTAAATAAAAACTGATACGTGTCCGATACGGACACAAAATCACACCTATCAAAGATCAAAATTAACAATCACCAACGCAATAAATATCAAAATAATTCAAAGAGGTCAAATGCAAAATATCCTTAGGCCAGAAATGACATTAAAACATCCTAATCACATGGTTAGGCTCTAGGTCAACAGTCTCTAGGGTTTCACTAGCAAAACATCAAAATTACAAGCCATGATTTTAAATAGTTTTAAAATAATTTAAAAATTACCAAAAATTATATCATGATTTAAATGTCAAATCAATAAATGATTAAAATTACAAAATTTCAAAATTACTCTCATTTTAGAAAACTGGGTGTTACAAGTCCACCCACCTTAGAAAAATTTCATCCTCGAAATTAAAATGTCCATACTCCTTCTAGGTCAAACCCCCACAATCAAGTCCCAGAACTCAAACAAATCATACCATCAAAAAAAAGGACAACGTACAGGGTCATGGCATACGGTGGTAGTGAAAGTCTCATCGAGGTATACTAGTCATGCTAAACCAAAACGGTCATAGGGTATCAAAATACACAAGAAATCTAGAGTGCTAAACTAGAAAAGTTACAGAAATAACAATTCATCAAAGCTGTAAGGCAGTCTACCATCCTATATGAAAACTAGTACTTATCAAAACAAAATAAAGGCAACTACCAATTATCTGAAAAAGGGTACAGAAAATCAAATTCAAAAATTAAGGAATTGAAAATCACTTGCATCGAAATCCAAATCACAATATATATAGAGAGAGAGCGTTAGAGAGGAAAAACTAGCATTATGTAATGTTATGTGGTTTGTGTGTGTATGGGTGTATGTGAAATATACATAAAATTGTATATGAGCTATCATGTTACACTTCTCATGGCATATGGGTTAACAACCTACAATACACAACCTATTTAATCATAACATGCATGGCTAACCATAAACATCTATAAGAGGTAGAGATTTAGTTATGTATATACATATATTATAACATGTATGCCTAAGCTCTATATATATATATCTATACAGGTATGTGATCATAACATAGAGAGGAAAGGTTAGGTTACATGACAGCGTATACTAAGTTAGGGTGTGTGTGTGTCCTTGTACAGGGTTATTGCTTAGTATTAAAAGATTAAACCCAGTTTTAGTTCAGCATTTACATACAAAATCTGAAAATAAGCTAACATTTAAACAAGTGTAATATTAACATGTTGCAGTGATGTAAACATAACTAATAACATGAAATTTATATTTAAACCACGAGTTAAGCTAGAAAAAGCAGAGAACCAGAAATATTGGGGTTTTGAGAATTTAAACATTAATGACATATTAATATGTATTCAGATAGGTGAAAATCAAGTGTAGCATGCATAAGTGTCTGCTATATATATTCATATACATATTCTCATGTCCCAAAATAAAATTTTAATTCTACGTTAAGACCAACATTTAGATTTCTACCAAGATTGCAAAGCAGGTGATTGACGTAATCAAGACAGTTTTATTATTATCTAATACAAGAATAATAGCAAGAAAGAAATAACGATAAAAACCTGTTTTGCTTATCTGTTTAAAGAAGAACCATTTTGAAACCCAGAGCTAAATTATCAAATCCAAGATAAAGTCTAGCAAAATTATCGATTCATTGTATTAAGAAAAAACTCATAGCAAGAAGTTACACAAGGTTTATAAAAACAGCTAAACCTACTCCTAAGTTAAATAATTAGAAACTAAACAAAACAAACCAATTAATAATTCTTTTTTTTTGAAGGACTGCAACAAAAGTAGAGAAACATGCTCGAAAATATTTAAGGTACAATCTGATAATCATATGCGTCTATCCAAAATCATGGTACTCTAAATCCTCATCATACTAGTGAGCAAGGCTACGATAATCACAGAGCCCTTGACTTATGCACATACCTCTAGAATCATGGTATTTAACATTTTTGCGGTGCCACTAGCTTGGCTGCAAAAACCTTAAATTTCCACACCCGAGAAATATATCCAGAGTCAGACTATATGTCCTCACCATGCTGGCTAATGTGACTATAGAAGACTAGATTCCAAAACTCAGATGACCTAGCCCATATAATTTTATCTTGTCAAAAATTAAATTAAATCAACAATGAATACCCAAAATCAAATCAAATTTATCAACGAACTTCAAATTTCAAAAATGAACAAAAATCCATCAAAATTAAATTCAACAACAGAAAGTAAAGATAAATCAAATCAAAAAAAAAAAGAGTTCTCAAATCGAAGTTAAAATAAGATTCTCAAGGGTCGTCCCAGGAATCTCTCAAGGGATCCTAATTGTGATTGAGTACCTTCAAAAATATATCATATTCCTACTGCAGGCTGTAGTGGTACTCTAGTTCGAATACCACTACACAAACTCGACCTGCATGGGCCACCACTAAAAACGTGTCACGACCCGCACCCTAGAGTTAGGGTACGAGAACGTAACAACGCCCAGCCTACGCCGCAGTGTCGGCGGTAGAATGCTGTCCTAGGTCTCATGCATCTAACAGTAATAATGCTAAGCAGTTATACTCCCCGAATGGAGGTGACATAGCAGATACAGTCTCAATCACATCTAAGGTAGAGCATGATAAAGATAGATAAAATATGAAATCCAAACGAGATACAGGAGATAGAAGTCTAAGTGTCTAAGATACATAAAACCAGAAATACATCTCAAAACTCAAATACAGTAATCCACAAAGTAAATACAACTCTAGACAAAGGAAATAACTATCCAAACAACCTCTAATGTGTCTCCTCTAGGCTAGCAGGCAACCTCCAAGCTATCTGTAAAATTTATCAACAGGTCCAGTCAGGACAGGAACGAGTACAAAATATCTCACGCAGTTCATATCGAGTTAGGAAATATAAAGCATGCAATAGAGTAAAGTACATGAAACGCTGAAAGAAGAAGGTATATAAAAAACAGTAGAGATTTGATAACAGGAAATATCTAAATATGATAAGTAAGAACTGTAAAAAACATGTGATTTAGAGTACAATATGGTTATGTAAACGGGCTAGGACAATACAATGGTAACTCCATTGTACGTGGGTGTACAATTGACATATACAATAGTTATACAATGTTGTACAATAGGATTTGAGTACATAACCAGTTCTACTCTCCCTCCCCAATCAATACACAAGGATCCACTCCAGTTACGTTATCTTATACAATAGTGTACAATGTTATACAATGGATGTACAATATTATACAATAGATGTACAATGTTATACAATAGTTGTACAATGTTATACAATAGTATACAATGGTCTATCCCTGGAACTCATGTGATAATGAGAGTACAATATGCACAATGAGTATACAAGGATATGGGTATTCAATAAATACAATATGTAAGTGAAACGCACATCACAATATGTATTTAGTGAATACAAGGGGATAACATCTCAAAAGAAGATCCATATAGTACCAATCCGTGATAACAATCGTGTCAGCATCAAGTACAGTAATCTAGAGCAAGAATGTAAATCCAGACAAGTATGAAATGGTCAGAGAATGTACTCGCCTGATATCTGAATGTCCAAGGTAAAGATACTGTCCGAGGATAGGTGTCTGGCTCCAAATTAGAACAGTACAAGTCACAACATGTCCAGAAGGGTAATATAAAGCACTACAATGCATTCTACATGAATCTAGGTCAAACTAGGCCAAAGTCAACCCTTGGTCAACTCTGGTCAACTGCACTAGTCAAACTAGGTCAAACTAGGTCATATCCTAACCCAGCAAGTCTTACTAGGCCTAACCAAGACTATCCTAGCAAGCACACATCAATACAAGGCTATACAAGCTAACATACACCCGACTCTATATAGTATGCAATTATTCAATACTCAAATAGGCAAGAATTCACATTGGATATACACTAGGTAATCTATGACTTTAAGCTATATATGTCTACACATATATACACATGCATATATTAGTATTCAACATTATGTCTATAATCATGACATTTCAAATGGTTATATAAACTTATATATATTACAACACAATATGCTAACATATATATAATATACATATATAGCTAAGTTAACTATATTCATAAATACTTATTTAAGAGGCTATGTGTGTGTATGTGAACATGGCAAAGGGGCAAGTGAGGGTTAAATGGACATACATAGTGTATACATATCAAAGAGTGTCAAAGAGTAAGTGAACAATGTGTCAAGTGTGATAGTGTCAACATAGTGTAAGGGGGTACATGAGGTAATATAGGATTTGTGTCAACATAGAATATTACATCTCATTAACTTGTATATTGCATACATTACATCTATTATTACATTATATTCATGCTTGCATTCATTCATCATTCATTTATTCTCTTGCACCACTATATGCGCCATACATTACATACTATGGAACCTACATATTCATTACAAGCCATACTTATACATGCTTACATTAAATAGGATACTTACACCTCATACATCATTTATTTAACCATTTACTCATGCTTGTATTCTCTATTTAGTTACATAATGTATATACATTAACATGGGTTAAAATCAAATAGAACATTATATTACACACAAGGGTGCACAAAATGCATATGCCGAATAGTAACTCCTACTAATAATCAATACTGTACCAACTCAGCATGAATTAAATTCTAGGACTAAAGAATGTTATAGATCTATGTGTTAGCTTTCCGAAACTTCAAACGGATCGCGTTTTCGTTTCCGAAAACTCCCGGAATCGTGAAAACACCGAGAACGCGTTTGTCTTTCGTACAGCTGACACTCAAATAATTCTCCAGAAAGTTACAGAAAGAATTAGGCTATTAATACATGTTTTTGGAAAGCTAACTTCAATACGCTTCTTTTAAAAAAAACGGAAGATTAAACCGAGCTTTGAGCTAAAAGTTATGATATTTCTAAGTTAGGGCTGAAATTAAAAACGTGGATAAAAATTATGACGGATTTAGATAGTTTGAGCCAAAAGAATACACAATATATATCCTAATTATCCACAACAATAATAGCAATAATAATATGAGGAACCACACTCACAAACTTGATTATATAATCATCATGAACCATTTATTACATATATAAATATAGATACACTCTCATTATAATATATATATATATAAATCTATATATGTTACATGAACACATCCACAACACAAAGGACACTCCTATGACCTCCAAATGGACACAAAATAGACACAAATGGAGATACAACCATGGGGGTCATTTCTATGGGTTCAAAATAGACCTATATGCATGAGAAAATGAAAAGGAGAAGAGATTGATACCTCCCGGTAGATCGAATCGAAGAAAAGCCTTCCCGGAGCGACACCGACACGTAGAGATTCCAAAAGGACACGAACGAGCTCCGAATCCTCCTAAACTTGGGTAGCTTCCTCCTTGGCTAGAATGAAGAAGGAAAGAAGAAGATTTGGTGGTAAAATAGAAAATTTTGGTGGAGAAATTGCTAGGGATTGCTCTCTAGGAATTTGGGGAAGAACAAGAGAGAGAAAAATAGATGGATAATGACAAATGGGAGGCTCAACCCTATCCTTATTGTGGCTGGCCATAAAGGTGGTTTTTTCCTATTAGGAAAAGTCCAAAAGCCCTTACTAACCTATTCTATGAGTATTAGGAAAGGGCTAATTGGTTGGGGCTAAATTAGTCATTCTAAAGTCTCTAATCACACTAACCTTATCCATAATAATTAGTCTAACCTCTAACTAAAATATTTCTATCATGTGGACTAAAATTAATATCATGTGGGCCATGTCTAACTAGTGTGTGGGTCCCACTAGAGTCAAACTACCCCCCCGGGTCCCCGTTTCAAGTCGAATTGAGTTAAAATTCGAAGTCGACTCAAATAACCCCAAAACAATATCATAAATAATAAAATAAATTTCAACCCCAAAATAATAACATAAATAATAAAATAAATTTTAAAAATATTCAAAAATGTAAAATGACAAAAATACCCCTGTTTTTGAAAACTGGGGGTGACAAGGAGTATGCGGGGGAGTTTGGCCGCCTCGGGAGGTTCGTAGAGGGCTTGAGCGAGACGGCGAAGGCCCAGAGGTTTCGGAAGGGTCTAGTCAAGGAGGTCAAGTCCTTGACCAAGGGCAACCGGGATGCCACATTCGAGGAGATCTTGACGGGCGCCTTATTGGCAGAGGATGATCTTGAGCTTAGGCTCAAGAGGGGGCGAGACCCAGTTGGGGGCAGCAGCAGCGGAGGCCAGGCCAAGAGGCCTCACCCTCAGCACCAGCAGCCAAGGCAGTTCCAACCGCAGCCGTTCCAGCAGAGACAGCAGCAGCAGCAGAGACAGCAGCATGTTATCTTTTGCCCCTTCTGTAAGAAACCAGGGCAAGATTGGGGTGAATGCCGGCTGAGGCTAGGCAAGTGCCTACTCTACGGATCGTCAGATCATCAGTTGAGAGAGTGTCCCAAGTCTGCGGGACGGACAGCTCAGGGAGCAGGAGCTAGGGCTCCGGCAGGACAATAGAGAGGACCAGCATTGCAGACTCAGCAACAGAGGTTCGTGCAGCATCAGCAGCAGGCCAGGGGAGGCCAGCAAGGACGAGCTTACGCCATGACACTTGAGGATGCTCAGACAGTAGGAGAGGTGCTTGCAGGTTCTGATCTTCTCGATTCTATTTCCACCTTATCTTATTGTACCTATCTTGAAATTTAGTTCTATCTATTCCTATCTGTCTCCTCATTGTTGATAAGTTTGATCTGGTGTTTCATTATAATTTAATTTTTCTTCTGAGATAAATTGTATGGGCTAGGTCGCCTCGATTATGAGATTTTAGAATCCTCTAGGGTCATGCTAGCAGGCATAGTGAGGACATATAGTAGGATTATGGACGTATTTCTCGGGTGTGGGAATTTAAGGTTTTCGCTGCCAAGCGCGCGGCAATGCAAAAATTTTAAATACCATAGTTCTAGAGGTATGTACCATAGTTGACGACTCTGTGATTATCGTAGCCTTGCTCACTGCCATGATAGAGATTCTGAGAATCATGGTTTTGGACAGACGCATATGATTATATGACGGTATGTTTGAGACTCTGATTGTGGGGTGTTTGACCTAGGAGGACTACTACCATTTTAATTTCGAGGACGAAATTTTTATAAGGTGGGTAGGATTGTAACACCCAGTTTTCTAGAAGAGGATAATTTTGAAATTTTGTAATTATAATTATTATTTAATGGTATTTATTTCATGTTATGATTTTTAGTGATTTTTAATTATTTTTTTTAAACTATTTAAATTCATGACTTATGATTTGGTGTCTTGCTAGTGTTCATTTCCAGACTGAGGGGTATTTTAGTCATTTTTGTAATTTTAAGAATTATTTGGGATTATTAATTATTATTTAGATTTAATAGAATTTATTTGAATTTATGAGAATTTTTAGGAATTATTTTGGATTTGTTTGGACTGGGTTGACTTTGACTAGTTTTGACCCTTGTAGACCAACCTAGAAGCTAACCCTAGTTAGTATGGACTTGGTTAGGTTATATGACTCTAGTCTAACCTAAGTTAATCCTTGGTTTGGTCATTAGACTCTAGTTAGCAATAAGAATTAGAAAGTCATAAGTCATGGTTTGTGATTTAGAACCTTTATTAAATCATTTAGCTCATAGCCTTGTGGTTGGGCCCAAAGTCCTAGACTAAGTGGCCAGCCACCATATCATCATTGGGAACACCACCCTATAAATACTCTCTTAGTTTAGGGTTGCCTCTTTCTTAGGAAAGCTCAAGTCTAGAAGGAAAGGTTTATTTCCTATTTTAATTAATCCCTAGAACTCCATTTCTCTTCCTTTTCATTCTAATCTCTTCCAATAGGTTCTAATACCTCTATTCTTGCTATCATTGAAGTTTCATCTCAGTTTGTTGTGGATTTGTTGGATTGGGACATCAAGGAGAAAAGCTCTAGAGAAAGGGGTTTTTCTTGAAATTTCAAGTATAGGTAACTTCCTCATTCCTTAATAAAATTTCGTTTTGTCTTCATCATTAGGAAGCCCTAGGGGTCCCCTAAGTGTATGCATTAGTGTCGTGTCAGGTTTCATGAGTTTCGTGTCCATTTGGACACGTATCAAGGGTGTGGCCTAGGTGTTTGTCGAAATGCCCAAGAGGGGATTTCGATCTGATTTTTAGAAAGTTTTTAAATAGGAAATTAGGTTTTGTTATTGTTTATTGGATTCTGGTTGACTGAGCTGATATTGTGTCATGTCCGTGTCAAAATCAGACACGAACACACTACACTACACTGCACTGCACAGTGTGGCAGTGTCCTGCTACCCGACCTTAATATCTCTCTGTGTAGGACACGTGGACACGTGTAATTTGAGACAGAGGTGGGGGGACATCCCTGACAGACCCCCCTCAAGTTTTACGACACGTCGTGTCGAGTCGGACACGAAATCACGATCGCACCAATTTTACACTGCACAATGCACATACGCACAGAGCACACTTCGAGCGTGTCGTGTCGCACGGACACGCTACGTGGACACCTCGTGGTGACATGAGCGTGTAGCCCATCACTTGGCGTACACATGGACACGATCACGTGGGGAGTCGTGTCCTGTGTCGTGAACACGAGACACTCGACCGCATGCACGATGCGGTCTGAATGCACGTTTTAGGTCTCTGATACGCGTCTCGTGTCCTTTTTACATGACACGTGGACACGTATCAGGGTATTGGACACGTGCCCTAATCCTAGGTGAATCTGTACACGTGACCACGAGACACGTGGACGCCTGTGTCGTGTCCTAGACCTAGGTGAACACGTGCACGAGGCTGCCTGTGCAGTGTTATCACATTCAGTGTAATTTGTGTTTTGGACACGTTTGTGTCCATTTGTTTGGACACAAACACCCTGTTTGACACGTGTATGCATGACACAATGTTTACCAACATTTACATTGAGTTTTTATCATGTTTTAATATTCGAATTTGGTTTTTTTCATATATTCACCGATACCATATTAATCCTTCTTTTTTTCAGAATTCAATAATATTAAATTGTTAATTAAAATGTTAATTATAATGTTAATACATGATTAACATGTCTGTGCTATGAGTTTACATAGGTAAGATCATATGTATGCATGTTGGGGTTTGTAGCATGGATTTCGAATGAGGGGTTGGATTTCTGTTTTCAATGTGAAATAAAAGGAAACCTGAGAATTCATTCAATAGGAAAAAACTGAGATTCACACATTGATTTTAACTGAGATGAAAAACCTGAGATCCATAGGTTAACTGGGACTGGTTTGGTTTTGCTCACTGTCTTTTTCTTTATGACTGAATCCCTGTTTTCAGAAATCTGAGAGTTACTTTGTTTGGGAATACCTGAGATGGTTCAATGGTTCAATCTGGAAAACTGAGAATCAACTTGTATATGTGTGTAATGACTGAGAATGTGTTTAGGAAGTCTGAGAATTTTCCTATGTTGTAAACTGAGTTTTGAAAAACAAATGTTGAGAATTAAATATGTATGTTTCCAGTTTTGAAAGGAAAACTGAGAATGGAATTTGAGCTTGTTTTGTTATTGATCTATGGGTTTAAAACCTGAGAAAACTGAACCTAAACTGAGAAATTGGTTTTGGTTAAATTTGTTGAAACCTGAGAATGGGGGTACCCATTACCTGAGTTACAGCCTTCTTTTGGACTGTCTCTTCACTGTTTCATTTCCCCTTGTTCACCTATATGGTATTAACTTAGATTAGAAATGTTGTTTTCAATTTCCTAATTGATTAAACTGTGGATTAAGTTCAATACTTGAGAACTGGACTTGGCAGTCCAGTTCAACTGATTTTTCTTCCCTGTTTGTTCACTACACACAGCCTAGGCTTACTCTCTTCACTGTTTAGTTCCTGTATATTTCACCCTTCCACTCTATTTCACTCATTCATTGAACACCACACACACACACATGACACTGTTTTGACACTGTTTTCCACACTGTTTTGTACTCTCTCACTGCTCACACACACACATGTTCCTCTCTCTTTACTGTAAATTCCTGCACATTATTTTACCACACACACACAATTTCCTATACACACACAATCACATGCCACCTAATCCAATTCCTGTCACATGTGCACACACAAATGCACCCTCTCTCTCATCCTCTCTATATAAATTCCTAGTTCTTCCTAAAGTTAAGTTTATGTATGTGATAGGTATAAATATTTAATATGTGAAATGTTGCCTATATATATATATATATATATATATATATATATATATATATATATATATATATATTATATATATATATATATATATATATATATATATATATATATATACACACACATATAGCTCAACAAACATATATATATATATATATATATATATATATATATATATATATATATATATATATATATATATATATATTAGGGTTGTGTATCTTTGGGTATCTAGTTTTGATACCTACTTGGATGAATAGGTTATACAAGTATGTGTATATGTCTCATATATATACACTTGTGTGTTCACTGTATATATGTAATATATGTATACATGTGTTATGTGTAGGCCTAGATGTAAACTTGGAAGGGTGTTGTTGGTTTGACTTGTGTAGTATAGGCTAATGTGGACTAGTGTAGACTAGATAGCCTAGTTTAGACTTGGTTAGACTTGGTTGACCTAGTTTGACTTCCAGGGTTGACCAGAGTTGACCAAGAGTTGACTTTGGCCTAGATTGACCTAGAATCATGTAGAATCCATAGTAGGACTTCATTATACTATTCTGGACTTGTTGTGACTTGTGTTGTTCTGATTAGGAGCCAGACACCACTCCTCGGATAGTACTTTCATATCAGACACTCAGATACCAGGCGAGTACATTCTCTGATCGTTTCATACCGTTCATCATCATCATTTGACGGTTCATACCGTTCATCATCATCATTTGACGGTTCATCCCGTTCATCATCATCATTTGACGGTTCATCCCGTTCATCATCATCATTTGACGGTTCATCCCGTTCATCATCACCATTTGACGGTTCATACCGTTCATCATCATCATTTGACGGTTCATCCCGTTCATCATCATCATTTGACGGTTCATCCCGTTCATCATCACCATTTGACGGTTCATCCCGTTCATCATCATCATTTGACGGTTCATCCCGTTCATCACACCATTTGACGGTTTATACCGTTCATCATCATCATTTGACGGTTCATCCCGTTCATCACACCATTTGACGGTTTATACCGTTCATCTTCATCATCTGACGGTTTATCCTCTTCCTCACATCATCCGGTGGTTTATATTCCTCCATAAAGAATTGAATTCAATCAGTCTTGAAAAATGAAGATTCATCATTCGGATATTCATTAAATGTCTGAAATGTGAGGTTAATCCTTCCAGATCGAGCAGACAGCTTAGCCTATGCGCAACTTGATTTGATTTTCAAAATTCAAAGTATTTCAAAATTTTGAATAAAATCAACTTTCGAAAACTTTGAAGGGGGTCTTGTAGGTCCAAAAAATCAAACCGCGCCTAAGTTAAAACAGATTAATCAGAACGACCCTACAAACAAATGGCGCCTACGTCATCAACAAACACAGAACGCGCCTATTTCTGCATCATAGAGGCGCATTTCACAAACCGTGCTTAGCTGACGAGGAGTCATCATTACCCGACAAACACGAAGATCGAGACGGCGCTATCATTCCTATGATGGCGCGGCGCTCGAGGAAGATATGACAGCTGTCTAAACAGATTGCGCCTACATCAAAGAACTAGGCGCTATCAACAGACTGCGCCTACTTTTTACTATATCAAGCACACTTCGCAGATTGTGCCTACTTCTATCCAAACTCAGCACACTTTGCAGATTGCGCCTACGAAGAAGGCGCAGTTCAATACAACATCAATTCAGAGCTTGCCACGTGTCCCTGAAACAGGCGCGCTTTGACTAAATCAACGCCTAACTACCACTCTATATGTCCAACACGTGTCCCACTAACTGTACACGACCAAGCGCATGTCAATCAAATAATGCCACGTGTCTAGAGCAGTTGGTGCACGTTCGTGATAATGGAGTGAAAACAGGCGCAGTTTGTCATACGTGCTCAAAACAGGCACAGTTTGTCATACGTGCTCAAAACAGGTGCACTTCAACCAGGCACTCTCCAGAATAACTGCCCAAAATAGTTATTTCAGAACTCTATAAATAGAGTTTCGTTTCCATTCAACAGAGGACAGATCAGAGAGATCAGATTACACACAGAGAGATTATTCTCTTCAGAGAATCCAGGAGTTCTTGCTAAAGTGCTGCTACGTTCTTCAGAGGCTCTTCGCCTTCAGTTCATCAGAGGCTTCCTGCCTTCGTTCCATCAGAGGCTTCCTGCCTTCAGTCATCTTCAAAAGCTTTCGTCTTCAAAAGTTCACATCGTCCAAGGGATAAAGCGATCGTTTTCTGATCGGATTCCTATAGTTGTACTTTTCCAGAATTCTTGTAATATTCTTTACAAAGTTTGTGAAATAAAGATTATACTTTTGTTTTTGCAAACAGTTTCATACTTGTCACGATTTATATTCTCGCTCTAGATTACTTTTACTTGATGCTGTCACGTTATCATCACGGATTGGTACTATATGGATCTCTTCTTGGGATGTTATCCCCCTTAGCGGGCGCATCGGATACTTTATGACATGTGTTTCATGTACATCATGTATTCCTTGCTTCTGCGTTATTCATGTACACTCATGTTCTCTCATGTTCTTATATGTACGTTCATGTACTCTCATGTTCTTTTATGTACGCTCATGATTTGCCCATGTGTCTCTTATATAACCAAAACATCATGTCCGTAACGCAACTTGAATAGATCCTTGTGTATTGATTGTGGGTAGGGGTGAGTATAAATGGTCATGTGATTTACCCATCATGTACACTCTGTTACTTCCAAGTTTTATCATGTACTACCTAAGCCAATTACATGCCATCTCGTACTCTAAATCACTAGTCACTTACAGTTCTTACTTACCATGTATATATTTCCAGTTATCAAATGTCTCTCCTGTTTTCATGTACATCTTTTTACAGCGTTTCATGTATCTTATTCTATTGCTTGCTTTATATTTCCTGACATGATATGAACTGCATGAGATGTATTGTGCTCGCTCCTGTCCTGACTGGACCTGTTGAAAATATTACAGAGGACGAGGATAAGGCTGGTCTGGATACTTACTACGGGGCATCCTTAGATGACACCTATGAGCTGGACCCTCAGGAGGACCCAGCTCTAGCTGAGGATATCACCCAGATTGCCTAGATTAGATTAGTGAGGCTTAGTTTCTTTTATGTAGCCTTGAGGCATGTTTAGCTAGACTTTATTCTGAGTTCAGAGATGTATATTCTTTCATTCTGTATCTGAGACCATGTACTTCTGGATATTTGCTGGGATTATCTTAGACTACTTTTCATCTATTTGTTTCCTTGAGTTCTATTTCATTTCGTGCTATCTTTTCCTTAGCTGTGATTGAGTTTATTACTACTATGACACCCCATTCGGGGAGTATAAACTGTTTAGATAGATATTGTTAGATGTATGTTGACCTAGGACAGCGTTCTACCGCCGACACTGCGGCGTAGGCTGGGCGTTGTTACGTTCTCGTACCCTCACAGTGGGTGCGGGTCGTGACACATATTCTGGTTTCTATGATAACAGAAGCAATTCAATTCTACATCCTTGATTTGTTTATTATATTTTGATATCGTGAGATTTATCCTCTCCGATTGACCAATCGATTCTGGTTGTCTAGTTTATCGTGCCAAAGAGTCTTGATTGTTGATTAAACTTAAATGGCTTCGAATTCCTGATATGATTTTCTTCTTAGATGCTCGTGTCCAGACTTCGTTGATTTTGTTCTCCATCTTGCCCAAATTCTGATTTATCCAAAACTTGATCAATTTAAATCGTGCTGAGACTAAATTATTTACTTTTATCGTAATTGGACAATGCTATCATCACTCGTGCTTTAAACTTTCGATTCAATTCTGGCAAATGACTAAATTCTATTCCAATCAAGATTTGGCTTCATACTATCCTTGATTATGCCGGAGTCTCATGTTGGTCATGCCTAACCGTTATACTTTTGACCAAGGTTGAGCTGACCGTATCTATGATCGTATTGAGATTCAATTTTGAGCATGTTTGGATTTTGAAACACTCGTGCCTATACTCTTTTCGACCTTGATTTGATTTTCTGATTGTATCTGAAATTTCCTTGTGCTTAATCATGCCTATCTCAAATCCTAAATCAAATTTCAGTAAGCTAAAATCCTATTATCAATATTTTGTTGATTGTAACCGGATGAAGCTCAAGTTTTGATTTTGTTGTCATACCTTGATCGTGCCAAGTGATCTTAGACTATTTCCAATTTTATTCACGCTCGAACTTGGAGCGTATTCCATGATTTTATTAATCATACTCTTCAATCTTGATCAGGTCTATAAGACCTTGACTTCGATTTTGTTGTGTCTGAAACTCTAGCTCAATCATGCCAAGCCTTATTTTGGTCATGATTATCTCTCATCTTGATCAAGCCTGTGTGACTTTCAGGCTGATTATCCATTAACCCGAGTGCTACATGTCACCTCGTACGTGGACTTCATCTATAACTTTCGTTCTCCTAAGTCATTTCTGAATCGTGTCCCAATGACTTATCTATAATCGTGCCTATATGATTCTGTTCATATTTTGATTCTATCGTGCGAAAATTTTTCATCGTGCCTGAATAATTGTGAATTGATTTTCTTAATCGTGCAAACTTGTCGTTCTATGATGGTGCCTAAGTTTTTGCCTAAAACTTTCTATCTTGTTTTACCCCTACTACAACCTTAATTTCGAGGACAAAATTTCTATAAGGTGGGTAGGATGTAAGCCCCCTGAATTTTTCAAATTATTTTTTGAATTTTCTAATAAATTATTTTCAATAATTCATTTCTATATAATTAATTTTTGATCATTAATGCTCTTTACCGTGACTTGGATTTCTAGAGCATCAGGGATGCCAGTCTCTGAAAACTTTCTTCTTGAAGTTTGAAGTAGACAATATTACCTTCACGTTGATATATCATGTCCCATTCCAACTCCTTCTCTTGTGCTCTTTTTGCTTCGCGCAAGTTCGGGTCAATTTAGACCATTTAATTATTAATTGAATTCCCACTCTTTTCCTTGATCCTCATAAGCGCGTTACCGTGGCTTTTAATTTAGGAGCACCAGACCAGTCGTTTTCTCAGAACCAACTTGTCATGCCTGATCTACTCGAGACGCTCTTCACCCATGGCCTTCGTGTCCCACTCAGATACTCCATTTTGTGCTTCATTTTCTTCGCACAACTTTCGGGTCAATTTAGGCCAATTAATTATCTACCGTAAAACCTGATTTAATTTTCCATTTAATTTTCGGGCCCGACATCGATCCAACCTAGCCGACCCCAAATATAGACATGGCCCACATTGAGCCTACTACCCGTCTGACACTTGTGTCCCATTTATTTGAGCCCCCACATGCTACTTATTTACCCATGATTTTAAATACCCATTTTAATTCAATTATTGCCTCCTGTCCGATTTTGACCCGACCCAGCTCGACCGGACCCGAGCCCAAGCTCCATATTGTTCTTTCATGACTGCCCAAATATCCCACATAAATTTTCTATTTTTTTCCTATCTTAAAAATATCTCTTTATATACAAATATCTATTTTTTCTCTCTCTATTTCAAATATATACATAATATATATATATATATATATATATATATATATATATATATATATATATATATATATATATCCTCTCACATCACCCTCTCTCTCTCCCATTACTACACTCAACCCCCCCATGGCCGGCCTAATCTCTCTCTCTCTCTCTCTTCTCTCTTTCTAAATATCTATGTCTCTCTCTCTAACTAAATATCCCACTCTCTTTATATATATATATATACACACACACAAATAAACTCTCTCTCCCTCTCTCTCTTTTAACACACCCACACACCACTCCCCTCTCCCATCAGCCGAGCACGGCAGGCCGCGCGGTGCAGCGCCGCCGCCGCCGGCCGTGGCCGCAGTGGCCGGCCCCCCATGGCCAGCGATCCCCGGCGAGCTCCCCTGTGGCGCACGTCGACTTCTTCGACGCGCCGCCTAGCCGATTCGCGCATTTGGCACGGGTTCCCGCCGTGACCCGCACGGGAACGGAACACAGAATTTGCGTTCGGGACAGCAACTTCGTACAGATTTTTTGGACAATTCGCCCGTTGGATCGGCGATTTCTTTGCTCCGTCTTAATTTCGGTATATACCCCTTCACCTCTGTCAAATTTCACCCGTTAATTTCGTCGTTTGATATATCAAAACCGACCACCAAGTTGACGTTTTAATTTGTACTATTTTTGGACAGTTTTACGACGCCAACTTCGCAGGTTCGTATCTTCCTCGTCGTAGCTCCGTTTTGTGCGCTACCAGTTCCGGTGCACAGCTGGTATAACTCTCATCCTGTCCCCTTTAGATTTCATTTCAGTTTGAGCTTGTTAGGTCGGTCAAATTCGACGCCAAAGTTGGCCGTTCGAATTCTTAGTGTTACACTTGTAAAATTCCATTTTTGAATCCGGGACTCCGGATTCAATTTCTGACACCACCAGTAGACTCGTGGCGTCGTTCTGGCCTGTTTTCATATAAAGTTTGTTAGATTTGGAGAACGTGGGCCCTGGCACGCATTTTGGTGCAAAGCGGGTCCTACTTTCTGGGTCAACGGGTCATTTTGAGTTCGGCTCATCGGAATCCAATTCCGGATATACCATTAAGTTCGTATCGTCATTCTGGACTCGTTGACATATAATTTGCTGAGTTTTGAGGACATTAGCTCCGATACGCTTTTCCGTACAAATCGGAATTTTAATGTCCTGGTCAACGGACCAATTTGAGATTGGATCAACGGAATCCAATTCTGGATATACCGTTGGGTTCGTATCATCATTCTGGATTCGTGGACATATAATTTGTTATGTTTTGTGCACTTTTATTTTGGCACATTTTTTGGTGCAAAGTGTGTCCAACGACGGACATCATTTTGGCCCGAAATTACCGTTTTGCCCCTGTGTCCAAATTGGACTTTTGGACAAGCTATCCTAGCTGATTTGACCATTCTGGACACGTTGGTAATATTTATTTCATCATCCAACAACATCTGTAGGTTTTTACCCTATTATTATAATCCTTCTCCTTTTGTGGTATTTTGAGTTCCATCGATTTCGGTAATTTCACAATCACTGAAACTGAATGTGTTGACCCTGTTTGATCAAGATATATGGTATCTTGGTTGATAATGTTTAGGAATAGTATGCTTAGGCTAGTTTTGACCTCGGTTGAACAAGTTTGACTGCTTTGACCAAAAGTCAACTATCAGTCAACACTTGGCCTAGAAATGTCTAGAACTTGACCAGAGTTGACAAGTTGACCAAAAGTCAACTGTTAGTCAACATTAGCCTAGTTTGACTAGGTTTGACTTCCTGTGACCTAGTGTGACTCAGTGTGACCTAGTTTGACTTAGTTGGACTGAGATTGACCTAGATTACATAGCTTATACTATAGAATCAAGCCTAACACTGTTGAACCCTAATTAGTTTATATATATCTTATCTTTAGGTCTGTGGCATCACTCTGAGCATCGACCCCATTTGACAGCTCAGGACCGCAGGCGAGTACATTTACTGATAGTTTTTATTGTCTTGATATCTGCTATATCCGATTCAGTCGTAGTGTCTTACTTGATTCCCAGTCACGATAGTTCACGGACTAGTATATGTTGGATCATGACATGAGATATTATTTCTGGATTTTCTTGGTATATATGTATATTTCCTGCCTTGTTCCAAGTACTTGTATAGACACCGATTCCTGAAAGGGAGTAGCTATCCTCTTAGGGAATCCCGTGTCATAACATGTCATGTCCAGGTCCATTATACTATTCGGGGATGGAGAATTATTAGGGGTTATGTGATCCAAGCCACCCTGTCACTATTCATGTGCTCGCGCCACTCTTCCCTCACGAAGGGTGTAGCGAGATCCTCTTGCCTTGTGCTCGTTATCCAGGTTGGCCGGCATGACTTTCCGTTGAGGTCACCGCGGATTGCCGGGCCAAGTGGATAGCCTGTCCTGTCACTTATCCCAAGCCGATCACATATCGCTCTAATAATTCAAGGCACTTTTTTTATTTACTTATCTTATCATATATCCTGCTCTGTTCTACATACAGTACTTTTCACCATGCTATGATATTCAGATTACTCACACGTTCTATATGCCATTATATTGTACCTTGATTGGAGACTAAGCTCTGTTCGGGAGAAGAGTTACAACCCCGGTCCTTGTTTGGTTTAAGGGTTGTAACTCAGCTTCCGAACGGTTCCCAAGTCTTCATATATCTTTGTCTTGTAGTTCATTATACTGTCTCTTATAGAATTTGTCAATTCACATGGAACTGCTATTAGTGCTTGTACTTGCTCATTTTCCTGATAGGATACCGTTAATAATATTTTAGGAGTTGTTATACCATTAGTGGACTTCATGATGTTGCTAGCTTGGGTGGATCTCTCTATTATTCTATGTGAGTTGCCTGGGAGTTATCCTTAGTTAGTCTTGATGTTCCTTCTTTATTTTCCTGTCTTATGTTTCCTTCTAGTAGTTTCTAGTTGTTCTTGTACTTTAGTTATCTTTCTTGTCTTATCATCCCTAGCCGTTGTGATGTGACTAGAGTATATTTGTAGTTATAGGCCTTCTAGACGTAGTGTATTTTTATTGGGTACTAGACAGCGTTCTACCGCCGATACTGCGGCGTAGGCTGGGCGTCGTCTACGTATTCGTACCCGTATATCCGGGTGCGGGTCGTGACACCCGTGATTTGGCCGCGCCCGTCCGTCGACGAACCCCTTCCCCTCCGCTCCTCCGCGAGGCCGCCGCGCCAGCGCCGAGCGCGTGCCGCCACAGTTGGAACCCTCATCGCGCCGCTCCGTGACTGCCACCTCTCCCCAGCCAGAGACCCTCTCTCCCTCGAGTCTCTCGCTCTACCCTTCCTCCGCCGCCGGACCACCAAGCCCCCGCTCGCCCTTCCACCTCCGCGCGCCGAGCCCGGAACCCCGAACTCCGTCCCGATCGCCGCTCCTCTCTCCCTCTCGTCCCTCTCCATTTTTTCGAATGCTTCTTCCCCTTTTTAGAAACTAATAAGTAATGGGGTTCTCTTCCTTTGAGGAGAGAAATGAATTTAGGTACTGATTGTTGTTTTTATTTATTATTTTTATTTATTATTTTTATTTATTATTATTATTTTTTTCATTATTCCTTATAACTTTTGTTATACCATATACATTATTTTGTTTTATTTTGTTTAGTAGGTGTTGTTTTGGTTTTGGTTTTGTTCCGTTTTGTTTTCATAAAAAATTTTATTTTGTTATTATTACTAATATTATTATTATTATTATTATTATTATTATTATTATTATTATTATTATTATTATTATTATTATTATTATTGTTGTTAATAGTAGTAGTAATAGTATTATCTTCGTTGTTAACTTTCTTGATATTGTTGAAATACTAGATAAATTAGGTATTAACAATAATTAATTTATAATCAAATAAAATATTTTTATAATAGTTCTAGCTATTTTCAAGGAGTTTTGTCCAAACTATTTTATTTGATAAAAGTAAGATGTTTAGCCAAACAAATTGTAGACTTCCAAAATATTATTTAAAATATTTTGATTTATAATAATGTGTGTAGTCCACGCCTACTTTCGAAATAAATTTATTTTTACGTTATTATTTTTTCTACCAATTTTAAATATATGTTCGACCTAAATGAGTTATTAATGTTTTCAAAGATTTATTTAAAATATTTTGTGAAGTATAGTTATTATCTATAAGCGTATTTATACAGACTTTGGCTTCTAGTCTAACTCGAGTTATTTCTCTATTTTCAAATATTATTTTGATAGTAAATATAACTTCTCATATTAGAAATACTTTCCCAAAATGTATACATATATTATTTCCTCCAATTCCATCATTTCTGATTCTCGACCATCATATTCCTACTCTCTCTGAATTTAGACTACTTTATGTCATCCCTAGCTAATTTGACCCTTCTGGACCCAATGGGACTGTCCGTGCCACCATCAAAGGTCACCTTGTATAGTTGTCGCACCAAAGTCGCAGTTCATACCACCGTAATTATCGCAGCACACCAGGCGTACTACCAGACAAGACATCTTGCCATTTGCTGTTTATTTATTTAGCTCATATTTCATGCATTATTCATTACTTTTTTTATGCAAAATAAACTGTGATACATGGCATAACCTGTTAGAACATACTGATCATTTATATTTTCTGCTATGTATTATTTTTCTTACACATTAAACCTAGATTTAAGGGACCACCTTGTGTGTTGCATTCATAGGACTTGACACATTTATACTACGTTGTTATGAGTCACATATAGGACTCAGACATGCGTGATTGGCTGGCCACCAGTACGTATAAGCCGTGCGTTAGGAAATAACTGCTAATAGAATTGCATGCTAGAAGACTTAGCAGTTATGAGTTGGCACTGGGCGGGGAGAACATGATTGGAAGTTGACTACCGCCCTATCTATCGTAGACTCGCTCGCTATTGAGGAACGATAGGTAGACTATATGCTATAGACTCGCTCGATACTAAGAAATAGTATATGGTGTTGTGACTCGCTACTGTGGTACTGCATTGGTATTTTCTTGACTTGACCCGGTAGTCATGCGACCATGAACTGTTCTTAAAACTGCATTCATATAGAACGGTTAGGCTACCTTATCCGGTAGGTATGAGTACTCTTGGTTTGGGTACTTGTATCTGACCGTAGCTTGGAACAATAACTTGTCGCAGATTAGTTCGTCACATCTTGTCCTTGTTTGGTTATAGGGGTGACTTATTACTTCGATGAGAAAGTATTGAACCTTGTTGGGGTCCGGATACCATATTGGATTCATAGCATGGAAAGATACGTCATCGTGAATTAGTTTACCATCTTCTGTCCTTGTTTGGTTGGAGGGATGGTAAGCTAGTTCAATAGGTGTGTATTGGACCATGTTATAATTCAATTGACTTATTTAATTGAGCAATATTTATTCAGTTTATATGGCATGATATTATGTGTCTTATTACGTCCCTCTGAGGACCTGGTTATCTCGCCAGGTGTGTGCTCTTGTCTTTCGCAGGTGCTCTAGCTCTAGCCGTGACCATCTCTATTTCTTCGAGGATGATTGCCCTTTGATCGTCTTCGCTTCGCTCGCCAAAATCATTCTTTTGTATATCATGTATTCTTTTCATAGTTGGTAGTGGATTTGTCTTCGCCCAACTACATGTACCAATGACAATTTATAGTTGATTATATGATATCTTCTATTCATTTATTTTGTGTGGATGAGAGTAGTTATGGTTCTACTGCATTTTACAGCTTATGTATCCATACGAGGCCTATGTACTTCGTATGAATGCAGCTGGCATGTCTACGTTTCTAGTCCTATATATTTTGGGACTGGGACGTTACACGTGTAAGCTTAATTTAAGCTTGGATACCTCTTCAGTGTTTTTCGTGGGTGTAGTATTTCTAACATCTTCTAGTAAACATGAAAGTCTATGGATCTCGATTTCGTAGTCCTTGATATTATCCTTTGCATGTTTATATTTATTGATTACCCTTTTGTGATCATCAAGTAGATCACCGAAGGCATCACCAAGTTCATCAAATAAGAAATCATCATAAGAATCTTTTACCTTTTCTGAAGTTGCCATTAAGCAGACGTTAGCCGTGTTTTGTGGAGAGTCTTCTTCCTCGTCTGAATCACTAGCCTCGCTTTCATGCCAGATGCTAGTGTTGGCATACTTCCTTGTGGTTGGCTTTTTGTACGGCTTCTCATATCTGCTTCCCTTCTTTGCTAGGGGACAATCTTTCTTGACATGTCCCGTCTTTTTGCATCCGAAGCAGGTGGGTTCTTCCTCATCATCTCTTTGTTCTCTCTTCTTCTTGTTGAAGCGTAGAAACTTTTTGAAGTTTCGATCTAGGGGAGCTTGATCGTCACCTTTGGAGTCGTCGTCATCAGTATCTTCTGAGCTAGTTCTTCGGCGATGAGCTCTCAATACAACCTCATTCTCTTTTGGAGCTGTTTCTTCAAAGTCTTTTAGATCGAGCTCATGCGTCATCAACTTGCCCATCAATATTTCTAGTAACATTGTTGTGAGATCATTGCCTTCGATGATCGCCGTGACTTTGGGGTTCCAAACCTTTGGCAATCCTCGTAGCACTTTGCGTATCTTCTCATGGTTGGAGTAATCTTTTCCAAGATAGGATAGCGGGTTGACGACGTTGAGGAATCTGGTGAACATTTGAGTGATCGTCTCATTAGGCTTCATCTTGAAAGCCTCGTACTCCTGTGTCAGACGGTTGACTTTCGATTCTTTGACTTGTGTTGTCCCTTCATGAGTCACCTCCAAAAGCTTCCATACTTCATGCGAGGTGGTGCATGTAGAGACCCTGTTGAATTCAGTCCTGTCTATGGCACAAAAAGAGCTTTAATAGCCCTAGCATCTAGACTTGCCTGTTTCTTCTTCTGATCAGTATACTTGTCGTGGGGTTTCTCCACGAGACTTCCCTCGACAGTTATTTTGGAAGGTTTCTTGTAGCCATCAATGACTACAGTCCACAAGTCAAAGTCTAGAGACTTAAGATAAAAACTCATTCTAGTCTTCCAATATGTGTAGTTGGTACCATCAAATAGGGGTGGCCTATTTATGGATTGACCCTCACCATAGTTGGTAGAGATGGATTTTGTGGTTGCCATGGATCAACTCTAGGATGTAAATCATGTATCAAGAGAACAAAGCTCTGATAACAATTGAAGAACGTGTAGGCAACTCTAGAGGGGGGTGAATAGAGTTCTTGTGACAATAATGAACAATTAGAAAATCAACTCTATTCAATCCTAACTAGTAAATGATTAATCAGAGTATAATACGAAAATAAAGTAGAGATTAGAAAGCATACGCAGACACAATAATTTTTAACCTGGTTTTCCTCGTGGAGGACTAGTCCAGGCCTGAGAACTCTAGCTCAGGATTGAAATCCACTATTTATGAAATAGCTTTACAACCACGTGCCTTGATACAGAAGAGCACGCCAACTTATTGAAAAGATCGCTGAGGCGAAACTTGAAATTTTCCAAGTGACTTCTTGAAGACTCTTGCACAAAATTTTTAATTGAATCGTACCGAGCACCTTGTAGGCTTGGAAAGTTTTGTAGCTAGTAGATGAGAAGAGTATGACCCTTTGGGATGTAGGCTACAAGAGAGAAGAGATGAGAAGATTGGATGGATTAGAATGGAAGAAAAAGGTGCCTATATATACTAGTCCTGGGAGGCAGAGTTCAGTCAGAACTCTGTCCAAAATTCGAAAATTATGGCCGTTGGACAACTTGCAATGAGCAATCCCTAAAAATTAGCTCCTGAAATTAGGAGACAGAGTTCGGCCCAAACTCTGTGTGGGGACAGAGTTCGGCCCGAACTCTGTGTGGGGGCAAAGTTCGGCCCGAACTCTGCTTCCTAGAAGACAGAATGCTCAATGGGCTAAATGGGCTTTGGCAGTTTAGCTTTTTGTTTGTGGGGCTTTTTGGTTATCTAGTCTATGGTTGAGGTACTCAGTGCGACTCAACGTATAATAGTCTAGACTCAAATAAAATATAAAAATACAGACTTCCGAAGACAAGATCCAGCAGTATTCGTCAAGCAGTCGTCGATGATGATTGTCTGACTTGATGTGTTGTAGTCGTCTGATTTGTAGCTTTGATGACAATTTATGAGTCGAGTTGGATCATGTCTAATATCGATTTATTAATTATCAAGATTAGGTTGACTGCGATCTAGTTTGGGTCAACACCTGAGACAGACATTGTTAGCCATATGATATTGATAAACATAGTGTATATGCATATCTTTGTCTCGAATCGCCTAGCCTACAAACGGACAACAAATCATACAGCCAACCAATCATCTTAAGCATAATCATAAGGGTGGCAGACTCTGTGCCTGTACCCAATTCTAATCTCAGAACACCGGTCCTATCCATATGAAGGTCACGTTGTTTTGCACCGTAATGGACTTGGTATCTCAACGTGTAAGCATGCGATCACTCCAGTATGGATTGCTAGCCCAGTATCTGAAGGATCCCAAACTTAATGATATCATAGCTTATCACAACGTTGTCCAGTCATAACCCATCCTAATGAAGTACACCATAAATACCAAACATAATTCCCTCCTAGGCCGAACAGTTTCAGTGCCCTAGTCGTAACCGTTCGAAGAAAGAAACACCTGTGAACGGGCCATCCGAGTCTATTAAACATGTAATACGCGCAACAGCAAACAAGTCATGTCATCCAAACCAATCTCAAGTTCTCAATTCATATTTTGTCATTTATCTCGAGTTCCATCGACATTATGTCCCAACACATCCGTATTGATATACGACCCCCCAACGGCTTAGACTTCCTAATCTTATACTCAATGCGTTCCATTCATAAGTTGTTTATATAACGGCAGTTCTATGGCATCTGTGCCACAACTGCATACTTCGATGCACAAAGTATATCTTTCAATGTCACGAAAAGTCCGTGGCATTTTACCACAACTAGTTCATTTCGTTTACTTAGTCATTCGCATAGCTTCTGTGCTCAAAGGCACGCTTAACTCCATAATCAATGTTGTCGGCCTAGTGTTCAGTATTCTCATAGTCGTGCACGTGATGCATATCTCGTTATTTCCTTTCAATGTTCTACCATCACCGCCCTACCGCGACCCGTGCTTTTGATTCACGTCGTTTCAATTGTTCAATGTTTATATCTTAATGTTCGACACACACTAAGACCTTTAATTGTTCGAGCGACGCTCGCTAACTCAATAATCGTAATCGCGAACAAGGGGTACATTTTTATTAGGCATGAAGGAGTAGGGGAGAAGGGTCAAGAACTCACCCACCTTAAGTCGATACGCATTGTCGTTTCGCCGAGATGATGCAGCTCAATTTCATAACTTTGTTGTACGGTCAACTCTTTAGACTTAGCCATTCGAGCACTTCGCACTCCGTTGAACTACTCGATTGTTTTGGCCTACCGGGTCCATGCGATAATCCGTTGCAAGACGACGATTTGGTTTTGCGGACAACATTACAAATAAGGCAAAATACCGACCTCTTATAATCTAGCGTAAAAGCGTAGCCTGCACACGAAATCAACTAAAATCAATACTTGTTCAAACTAGACATATGCCTTGCATTGTTTCGATTTATTGATTCGAATTGACTCAAAGCTTTCTTTTGGGCCAACGTAACTCTTGCATCAATTTGTATCGATACTTCATCGGATCAACGCAACTGTTCGAGTCAACGACTTATCGTAATATACCGTACGGAGCGGGGCATTACTGTCACAATGTATTTAGACTTATTGTATGGAACATCCAGTGAGCAACCAAGAGGGTCAACAAATTTTCTGACATGAAACAACTTGGAATAGTCAAGAAGCAACTTGGAATAATTGCGAAAGCAATCTTTGATTTAATCGTGAAAACTATGTTGAGTAATCGTAGAAGCAACTTTCATAAATCACAGATGCAACTTTGATTTGAAATGAATCAAATAAGAGTCCAAGGACCTAAAGTCGTGCTATGATACCAATTAGTCATGCCCTGATTTCGCAGAGTCATTCATCCTTGCATTTAGCATCTGGGAACCCATCGTCCTCGCTTGGACGTGATGTCGAAAAAGTCTGGTGTTGCACTTGTACAAGCCAAAGTTGTTGCAAATTGATAATCTTCAAATAAGGACACATCGCAGCAGCACAAGTAGACAAATTGAAGATAATGAGGACATATCTTTTTATTGAATGGAAACACATAATTGATTTATAATAGTAGAGATAAGCAGATAACTTGAAGTCACACATAGAGATGTAGAAATAAACTCTCTTTATTGATATTTGAAGTAGAGTAGAAGGCTTGCAGTAGAATACAAAGCTTACAACATATCTTACTTTACATTGATAGCCAACCAAAATGTCTACCTTTAGGCTTATATTTGATACATGATACATAGACTTTACAACTGGATATGCCGACTTGGCTTACAACTCACTGGTACTATAATGCCCCGCTCCGCACGGTGCATTACGATGAGTCGTTGACTCGAAGAGTTGCGTTGGTCCGATGAAGTATTGATGTGAATCGATGCAAGAGTTACGTTGGCCCGAAAGAAAGCTTTGAGTTGATTCGAAACAATAAATCAAAATGATGCAAGGCATAAGTCCTATTTGAACAAGTATTGATTTCATGTGCAGGCTACGCTTTTATGCTGGATTATAAGAGGTCGACATTTTGCCTTATTTGTAATGATGTCCGCAAAACCAAATCATCACCTTGCAACGGATTATGGCATGGGCACGATAGGCCGAAACAATCAAGTAGTTCAACGGAGTACAAAGTGCTCGAATGGCTAAGTCAAAAGAGTTGACCGTGCAACAAAGTTATAAAATCAAGCCACATCAGCTCGGCAAAACGATAAGGCATATCAGCTTAAGGTGTGCGGGTTCTTGACCCTTCTTCCCTACACCTTCATGCCTAATAAAAATGCACCCCTTGTATGTGATTGCGGCTATTGAGTTAGCGAACGTGGCTCAAACGATTAAAGGTCTTAGTGTTGTGTCAAACATTAAGATAGAACATTGAACAATTAAAACGACGTGCGCGCATCTAGTGCACGGGTCGCGGTAGGGTGGTGATGGTAGAACATTGAAAGGAAATATCGAGATGTGCATCACGTGCACGACTCCGAGAACACTGAACACTAGGCCTAGAACATTGATTATGATGTTAAGAGTGCCTTTGTGCACAGAAGCTATGCGAATGACTAAGTAAAGGAAATAGGCTAGTCGTGATGAAATGCTACGGACCTGTCGTGACATTGAAAGGTATACTTCGTGCATCGAAGTATGCAACTGTGGCACAGATGCCAGAAAACTTCTATTATATAAACAACTTATGAATGGAATATGTTGAGTATAAGATCGAGAAGTCTAAGCCGTTGGAACGTCGTGCATCAATACAGATGTGTTGGGGCATAATGTCGATGAAACTCGAGATAGATATGACAAAATATGAATTAACAACTTGAGATGGTATGACTTGAGATGATATGACTTGTTTGTTGTTGTGTGTATTACATGGTCAATGGACTCAGATGGCCCGTGCACAGGTGTTGCTTTCCTCGAATGGTTACGACCAGAGCACCGGAACCGTTCGACCTAGGAGAAAATTATGTTTGGTATTTATGATGCACTTCATTAGGACGGATTACGACCAGCCAATATTGTGATAAGCTATGATGTCAATAAGTTTATGATCCTTCGGATACTGGGATAGCAACCTGTACTGGAGCGATCGCATGCTTACACGTTGAGATACCAAGTACATTACGATCTGTAACACTGTAACCTTTATATAGATAGGACCGGTGGTCTAAGATTAGAATTGGGTGCAGGCACAAAGTTTGCCACCCTTATGATTATGTTTAAGATGATTGGTTGGCTGTGTGATTTGTAGTCCATTTGCAGGCTAGGTGATTCGAGATAAAGATGTGCACGTACACTATATTTATCAATATCATATAGCTAATAATGTCTATCGTAGGGACACGAGATTGGACATATTTATGTTTCCAGTGCTGCTCATAACATGTTTTACCTCTTAGTCTTGCCATGAAACTTATCCTAAGGCTAAATAGAAAGATCACCAATATAATCTACATGCTTCACTAATTACTTAGTGCTGGTTTAGGCGAGTGGGTCTTGATCAGTACAGTGAGGACGAAAGTACTAATCCCCTACTAGTTTACCTGCCGATTCAGGATATGTTTGGCTCGTGGCGGGGATTGGCTTGGACGCGTTGAGGCATGGAGTCCTTAGCATTTCGAGACGAACTATCGTACTGGGTTCGGTTTGAAACATAAAGATGTTCGGCCGGGAGTCTTGAATGTGCTATAGAAGACATGATGTATGGAACGTGATCCTTTGTGAGCTAGAGAGATCATGAGCGTTGTAGCCTATTTGCAATTTTAGTTGGACTATTCAAAGCCCTTGTAATCTTCAGTTCATCTATCAATAAAAGATATTCTTATTATATACTTTGTTTCCTTCCGCTGTGAATGCTATTAATTTGAGATAAACTTATACGAATATGTTATCTTGCCTTGTACGAGCGCAACTTGTCACGACCTGCACCTAAAGTAAGGGCACAAGTGTAAAACAATATCCTAGCCTACGCTGCAGAACGGCGTAGAACGCTGTCTAGGTCTACCATCTATCAATATTTATAATATCAAGACCTGTCGAGAATGGTCAACTCCGAACGGAGGACAAGCAATGACAATATAATATACTCAATCACAAACTCTAAGAATGGCGATAGATAATACTAAAAGATAAAGACAATAAGATTTATAAATATCATCCTGAAAATCCAACACAGAATAATACAAGTCCAAAATCTCTGAGTCAACAATCTCAAAACAAATAACTAACAAATAATAACAAGCCAAAGTAATCTGGAGACAGAGTCCAGTACTATACTAAAACCAGCTAAACTATACCAAGGCCTCATCTGCTAGAGCTAGCCCCTGCTGCACTAGGGTATCCAACTCTATACCAACCATGTCATGAGGACCGTAATAGGTAGGGCACTCCTCCCCATCATCTATAATATTTTTAACAGGTCCAGTCAGGACAAGAACGAGTACAAAATCTCAAACAACAGTTCTAGTTATACAATATTGAAAATGTAGCAGTAGATAGAGAGAATATACTAGGTAAAGTAGAGCGTACATGCATCCTGGCAGGGTATATCAAAACTATAAATGAGAAGGGTAAGAGCACAATGTATATCATGTACGAAAATCTGGAACTGCTATCTATGTGAGTTTAGCACTAGTTTTAACATGTGATTGGCTTAGAACTTGATACAATGTTTGGCCTGTCTAATCATACGTGAGTGTATGATTAACACTATATAGTGAGGATACAATGGTGATACAATGATGATACAATCTGGTACTATGGGGTATTGATCACATATCTATGCTAACACCCCCATCCCTGACTAATATAGTGGATCCAGTCACGATACGTTATGACACGCATTCTATGTGAAGTAGCTCTCCTTCACAGGAATCGTGTCTATACAATGAACAAGAAATAAGGAAGACTTGCACAAGGCATACCATATATAAGAGTAATAACATCTTATGACGGGATCTAGACAAATACCAATCCGTGTGAACAATATGTCAAGAGAACAAGGATATCTACACTAAATACTAGAAACAAAGACTATATCATAAAACAGAATATTATCAGAGAATGTACTCGTCTGGTACTCTGAATGACTGATGAAAACAGATGTCGGAACTGGAGTCTCAGAATCCTAGTTAAGGCAATACAGGTTATGATGTATTCAAATATAAGGTAAATGAAATATATGATGCAGTCTACATGATTCTAAGTCAAATCTAGGTCAAAGTCAACTCTAAGTTAAACCTGGTTAACTGTCTAGGTCAAAGTAGGTCAAACAAAGTCAAACTAAGTAATATTAGGTCATACTAGGGTATAGCAAGTCAAAGCAAGTCAAACTAGGTCAATCTAGGTCAAGGGTTGACTTACAGTTGACTTTTGGTCAACTGGTCACCTCTGGTCAAATTTGGTCAACCAGTCAAGATTGGTCAACTAGGAGTCAAACTTGGGTTAAATTTGAAATCAATCTAGGTTTTCCCATGTATCACATCTAATATATGAAGTAAACCCTCTAATCTCATCCATAACCTATAGACTAAACCTACCCCCTAGTATTAATATCTAACTAGTATCATATCTAAGGTACTAACTTGGTTTCCCAAACCAAGATACCAACTTGGTATCCTACTCAAAACTCTAACCCACACTCATACACTAACTTATCTCTATGATACTAATACTCTATCTAAGATACTATATAACATAAGTATATCTAACTCTATATCTAACTTAAACATGTACCTTAAACCACCAACTAACCCTCTAAACTATCTCACCTACCAACTCTCTCTAAACTAACAACTAACCACTCACTAACCTACTAAATATATTCACTCACACACACAAGGCAACCAAACCAAGGCCTAAAGCCAAGTTAGGCCAAGCTTCCATGCCCAAGCTGCTGCAACATGTAACAAGGGACTGCCTAGTGCAGCCCCTACTACTGCCTAGGCACTGCTGGCTGTTGCCTGGCTGCAACATGTCCTGCCAGGCCAAGCCATGCCAAGGCAAGGCAGCATACTGCATGCTGCTACATTCAGTCCCCAAACTAAACTTAGGAATCCCCCAAATCATGAGATTCATTTCCTCAACCTGTACAACTAGAAATATACAACCCTATACAGAAACCTACAGACATATCTAGAAAACCTACAGACATATCTACCTATACAGAAACCTACATACAACCCTATACAGAAACCTACCTGATATTTAGCTATATTATGCATACCACATACCTATAGACATATCTACATATATTCTGATATAACAAACCAAATGAAAAGCTAAAATATATGGAAACCTATATGAAACCAAATTGGATTTAAAATCAAACCTAGGTGAAACATTTAAAACTTATTTAAAATCCTCAAATTTGCATTTAACACATTTTCTCATTTTCAATATACAAAACAACATGTATCAGTCTACAATAGTTGAACCCCAAATCCATTTGAAAAATCCAAAACCTATATCATAAACCAATTTGGAACATAAAACTAAACTCAGATATAATGTAAATTCCTTTTGAAAATGAATTGAACATTTGGAAACATTTTAAAAACAGTAAACCACAGTATCAGCTCTTTCCAAAATCAAACCAAAACCAATCGAAATCCCAATCAACACATTCAAAACAAAGGGGAAAATATATACCAACATGGAGGGGGGTCAGTCGTGTCCTCCTGTGTCACATTTTGTGTCACGAAGTGCCACGAATATGTGTCAAACCCTGGTCGACTGGGTGTCAGAGACAGTGCAGTGCACTGTCTCGTGCACGCGTGTCGAACCCTTTAGGATACGACACACGAACCCACAAGTGTCGTGCACGTGTCCACAGCTAGTCTAGGTCTAGGGCTAGGGTTAGGGTAGCCTGACACGAGTCCAAGTGTCCTCGTGTCCGCTCACGAAGTGCGTATCAGTGGCACCTGTGCGCGCGTGTGTACGTGTGGTCGAGACAGTGCGAGTTAGATTTCTCCTAAACTACTCGATGGTTTCTTCTCAAATTTTGTGTGCATAGTATCAGTGGTTGCCCGTACCCATACACCAATTTTTAGGTGTCGGGGGGCCGTGTCGTGTCCGCTAGGACACCCGAGCAGCAGGGGAGCACAGTACTCCCCTGTGCAGTGTCAAAATGGTAGGTTCGTATCCGATTTGGACACGAACAGGGATCCAAAATGTGCTCAATCATTCACAAATCAAATCCCTACATAATAGGCTACCCAAATCTGAAACTTGTTTTGAAATTGGTTAAAAATCAATCCATTGAGACATTTCACCAAACACCTTCAACTACGGTCCGATACGTGTATGATACGTGTATCAAACGGACACACAATCCTACCAAACATGGGCTACACCTAGGGGAACCCTAAATGAATGCATCTATGAAGAAAAATCATGATTTTAATGGGTGTAGATAGGTTTACCTATTGAGAGTTTGGAATCTCAATGTAAAGGGCCTAGTATTGATATTTTCCTCGATTTATAACGGTCCCGAAGCTTTCAAACTCTTGCTAGCTATCCACCAATGGCTTCTACTACTGTAGGGGAGTCCAATGCAAAAGACTAGGCTCAATTTGGAGTTGAATTGATGAAATAGGGTGATTTAGGGAAGAACACTAAACTAGGGTTTCTACTTGAAATGAAAAGAGGCAAGGGGGTGTCAATAAGTATTTAAATAGGGGGAGAGGCTCCTCATGACATCCTAGGGTTTGCCTCTAGGGTTTGGGTTTAGTTCTAAGTGTTTAGGAGGCTTCTAGCTATTAAAATCAAGGCCTTCTAACTATAGGCCCAAGTTAAAATATCTACCCCTAATAAATATCTACCCTTAAACAAATATCTAGATATTCTTAACCTTGTCATGTAATAGAGATTTCTAATCTAATCTCTAGGCCCATGGTTAACCTCTAGATTAGGGAAATTCTAGGTTAAGGTCTAAACTATCAATTAGCACATTACTAAAAGGCCAAAATCCATAATAATTCAAAAGTCACCAAATGACCAAAATACCCTTAGCCTAGAAAATAGAAATTTTCTAATCTAAACACTTGGTTAGGTCTCCGTGGTCATGGTTAGTCTCTAGGCAAAATAGTTTCTAGGGTTGTACAAACAAAACAACAAAATCACAATACACCAATTTAAATAGTATTAAATTAATTAAAATTCACCAAAATTATAGAAAACTGAGAAATGACAAAATTACCCTTGATTTTGAAAACAGGCAACTACACAACTCCAAGCTCGTACGGTATCACTCCCCTACGAGGATGACGATTCGGGTGAAATCTAGCGAGGATGAACAATTTCCCGGGTCGGGGCATGACAAGTTGGTATCAGAGCAGTTCCATCCTTTGGACCATAAACGAATCTCTTTGACCCTCGGTTGCTTACGTTATCAAAATTAGTTGGCCCTAAGTTGTTTTCGCAACCACATGGCTCATGGATCTGCTCAATGCCATACTGTATGTTCCATATAATAAGTCTAAATATTTGTATGTGTCTTGCTGTATAAGTTTAGAAATTTTGCTTGATGTCGTCGAATAATATTGCGAGATATTGGTTGCACTAAGTGCAACGAATTATACGATGTTGGTTGCATCGGTGCAATGAGTCGTTATGAGAGAACATGTATCATATGGCTATGCGAATAGATTGCGAATACGTTGAGCGAATTTGAGTGCACGAGTTGTAATAGAATTATGAAATTACAGAGTGATAGTTACGAGTTGAGTTTGTCGCCAAGTCAAAATTGAGGACAAATATGTAAGTTGGATGAGTTGTGTCAAGCTTCGAGTAGGCGAATGTGTATATTGGCCAAATGTTGAGTTGAGCTTTAAATAAACGAATGTTGCATGTGTGATCGGTATGATCACCGAGGCACGATTGGATCGGAATAGCTGTCGGACCAACGCTTAGTATGTTGCAAGAGAACGACTCAATTTCTGAGTCGTATATGTTATACCACTTATGCGATTGATGTATCGAAACAATTTTGATCAATGATGATAGGCTCGATTCTGAGTGGTATATGCAATACTACTCAGTGAATGCTATGTCAAACTATTTGGCGACTTACGATAGATGCGTCGAGACGATTATGTCGACTGCAATAAGTTGTCCGCAATGGATGGGATGGTATCGAGACTCGAGTGGGAATTGTTCAATATGAGTCGATGCGGGTATCCTTCGACGGAACAAACTTGGAACGATTATGCACGAAGTCGTATCAATCGATGATACGTCGGACAAAAATTCATTGGGTGTGAGCCGAAAGATAGGCTGAGAATAGCAAGGGAATTTTGCGTCGTGGAAATACTTGACTCGATGGAATTTGAGTTGAGTTAATGCGAAAACTTGTTCGGAATAAGTTGATTAGATGCAAGGAGTCATGCGAACGAATTTGAGTTAGTACGAAGAGTTGTTAGCACGAATTTGAAGTTCGATAGGGAATACGATAACGGAAATAAGGAATTCAAAATCGTGTTGCTCGATAATGATAGCTACAATAATATGGATCTTGACGCGTGCGAGACTTGATTTGTATTCAAGTTCGGATGATAACAGTGGTTGCAACGAATTGGAGTTCTTTAGAAAAGAAGATGTTCAAGTTATGTATATCGATGTTGGTAATGAGGCGTATCATAGACGATATGAAATAACTCGGGAATACTCTGATCAAATGGAGAAAAAATATGTTCACCATTGTTGTTGGATAAATAAGATAAAGTTAAGTTGATGTCAGTTCGGATGATAATGATGATTTTAACAAATTAGAATTCATACGAAAGGAAAGTACTTGTCTAAAACGCAAAACGAGTTATGCTAGGTGATTGTTATGTAAACATACTTGAGGATGTTGAAATGCGTCGAGAAAATCTAGGAATGGATTGATATATTACTTGGATGAAAATGAAAGCATCTTGATTATTTCGATGATAACCAAAATATTGATGTTCGTATTTTGTACGAGCGCAACTCCAGCCCCGCACATACATTACGTCAGATTAGGGCGATCATTCTACGGGAGCGCTGGCATGGTGATTCATGCACAGCAAAAATGATCGAACTTGCGGGAGTCAGGGCGTGGCAATTGAATTTTTGACTTGTGGTTTGATGCGAAGGTGAATTCGAGTATTGTTGCGATATGTATAGAATGTATTGGATAGTGACGGTGGATAGCTATACTCGTACTCGAGACGAACAAATGTTGCTTGGTTAGCGATATTATTAACGGTAGTACATGAGTAATTCGGATAGTGACGGCGCACCAGTTGTGTGGGTAGAATGAGACATTTTGGATTAGAAAAATTATGTCGAATTGGATAAAGTTCCATAGGAATCGTCGGGAATTGATTTCACTCCGAAATAGGATATAGCATGGTTCATAGTAACTATCCCTCGTTGATGATCTTTAATTATCGAGCATAGCTTCGGGACAGCTGACCCTAGAAGACTTGACCGCCAAATCAAAGTGAATGTGAAGTCACATAGGATGACCCAACGAAGTCACATGAGAAATTGTGTCGAGGATAAATGATGAGGTAGTATATGTTGAGGATAAGTCTAGGCGACCGAATATGTGTTTCAAGAATTGATGAAATAGCCTTGGGCTGGATTGATAATGATAGACTTTGATGATTGATCGAATAAGTACTCGAGTAGATTGCTAGTCGACTATCGGATAGATGTCGAGGAACGTACATAGCATATTGATGCGGTGAGATGATTACAAGAATTCTACAATGCACAAGAGCGACGAATATTAGAATGACCCTAAGATTTGTGTCGTAGATCGGTTCGAGTAACGATTAGGCTATGTGTGTTGAGCGCACGATCTATATTGCAAAATGAGCTGGTTGGGATGGAATTGAAATTTGGGTAGAGGATTCGTACTCGATCGAGAATCGTAGATGAATGTATCGTAAGAGACCTTGGGTCGAAAAGATTGTTGCCTTTGACCATCGTAGACTCAAGTTGACCTCTTATGTCGGGAGGACGTGAGCATGATGTTTGGACAAGTTACCTAGCGGGGGTAACCCTATTCGAGAACGTAAATAGTGTTGGAATAGTTTCGTGTGATGCATAATGCGAATTGTAGGCATAAGGAATTTAGACATGTTGGACTTAGTCTATGTCATTGAGGCAAAATTTTACGAACAATTAGATGAAAGACTTGAGTTGTGCGAAAGATAGAAAACGATTGGATGAGCAGATGCTACGGAGGATTGTTACGATTGGATGTGCAACGACTTGATGTAATGCATGCATTGTGAGAAACGTATGGAATCAAAATTATGATGTTGAATCATGTTGTGTGTAAAGATGTTGGGAGATAATCACGTGTTACGCAATAATGCATACGAGAAGGAATTTGGAAATAGACGCTAAGATCTGACCAAGTCGAGTATGGAATGGCTGGTGCTTGAGGATTTAAGTTGAGCATGTTAGCTTTGTTTCAATATCCTACAATTGAGCTTGGCTGAAATGCATATATTGGTGGGACGCCTAAAATATATGTATAATCCAAACTAAGTTGTATGATTCAAATGATAGTGGCATGAGATCGTGAAACGATCTAAAGTGTAACACCCAGTTTTCTAAATGAGGATAATTTTGAAATTTTATAATTTTAATTATTTATTAATGGTATTTAAATCATATTATATTTTTTGGTAATTTTTAATCATTTTAAAACTATTTAATTCTATGACTGTAATTTTGATGTTTTGCTAGTGAAACCCTAGAGACTACTTGACCTAGAGCCTAACCATATGATTAGAATATTTTGTCTAACATTTTTGCCTAGGGGTATGTTGGTCGTTATGAATTATTTTGATTTATTTTATAATTGTTTGATTGGTGGTTGTTATTTTAGACTTTTGCTAGTTGTGACTTAAGAGACCAACCTAGAGTTGACTTTGGCTTGGGTGACTTAGATAGAATGGTGTGGGACCCTAATGTCACTTAAGTTAGTCTTAGTTGAATTGAGTGTGGCTAGGGTTCATGAGAGGTTTGAGAGAGTTTAGTGCATTAGACTTTTGGTTAAGGGGTTGTTCTAGCTAGCTTAGGAACTTAGGCTCAAGCCCATTTACATGAAATCCTAACCCTAATCCCTTACACGGTCGGCCACTACAACCCATTTCTAACCTAATTTCAGCCTATTTAATGTCTCCTCACAACCACTTGCCTCTTTTAGAAACTTCCCTTTAGGAAACTCTAATTTCTTTCCTCTTTCATCATTCTCCACCAAATTGATCCCAACATTTTGCATTGGAATCCAAATCTGGAGTAGAAGGAGAAGGAGGCTAGCTTGCAAGGCGGAGAGCTCATTGGGACATAGCTTGAGGAAGGAGACTTCATTATTTGGGGCTTTTTCTTGGAGATTGGATCCCTATAGGTAAATCCCTACAAATCACCCTAAATTCCTGATTTTATTCTATAGATGCATCCATCTAGGTGTCCCCTAGCTATAGGTGAAGTTTGGTAGGAATTAGAATTAGTTTGGTGTCCGTATCGAACATATATCATTGTTTGTATGTATGTGTTTGATGAAATGCCACAAAAGGTTTTTATTTGATATATTCGAAATATTTTTGAACAGATTGTTTGATCTATATATTGTCTGTGACTTTGTGTTGCTCTGAGGTATTTTTCGGGTCGTGTTTGTGTCTGATTTGGGCATGAACACGCTCGCACGCGAGCTGTGTGCATGCCCTGCTGATCGGGCACGATTCCTGCGTGTCCGTGTCATTTGGACACGTGAGACTTGGCGTGTTCCTTGGGGCAAACACTGACACGCCAGTCCCTAAGTGGCTCGACATGTCGTGTCGTATCGGACACGATATTCCTCTTGCACTGGTTTTACACACACGCACGTACACGAGCAGACACGCTCTTATACTCGTTTCGTGCATCGACATGAGGACACTTGGACACCATTCAGGGTGTCAGATACCTAAATCTATACCCCACCTACCTGTGGACGTGAGCACGTGACACGAAGTTACGTGTGTCGTGTCCTAGGCTACCCGACACCTCAGTACGAGGCTGTCTATGTGTAGTTCTTAGTTTAAATTTTTAATCTGTATTTGGACACGTCGTGTCCCACTTTAGGGACACGACACACACTGTGAAGCATGCCATTATGTACATGAGTCACATTCGACCCTTAACTTGATGCTTCATGCATTTTCGAATTCAAAACCTAGGTTTCCTGAAATGTTCTGATACATATGTTATTGTTCACACTTTCTGAGACTAAATTGGGTTTTCAGTTAAATTAAATCATGTAATAATGTAAATTTGTTAATATTAACTAGGATAACATGTTTGGATACCTGGGAACATGATTTGGGTTATAAATGCATGATTCTCTCCTTCGAGATCATTCCATATGTAATGAAATATAACTGATGCATATGCAACCTGAGAATGGGTTTATATTTTAGTAAAACTTGAGTTCATTTTAGAAGACCTGGGAATTATTGGTTGTGACAAGTATAACCTGAGAACATGTTGTGATATTGAGTTTAGTTATCGTTGTGATGTTTTGAACTGAGAATGATTGAACATATGTGAACCTGAGATGCTAATATATTGTAACTTGAGTTGTTAATGTATTGTAACCTGATTTGTTCTGGGTTATGGCTTTCAAGGTAGAACCTGGGATTAACTGAACATGCTTGATACCTGAGATGAAAACTTGGGTTTGAGTCATGAAGGCTTAATATGATAGTTTACTGTTGCATTTAACTTGGTTATATGAAAACTGAAACTTTTATAACGATAACCTGAGAACTAGTATAAACTGAGAACAAATGAATTTCCTGAGAACTATTTATAATTGCCTGAGTTTCACTATACTGTTTTTAGAAACCTAGGTTTAATTGGATGTTTTGCTTTAGAACTAAAATGTAGAGTTGATATCATGTTAAAGGATAACTAGTTGGGATTGTATAGATACATGTTAATAATTGAGGTTTCTCATATGTTAATCTATCCTAAAATTGAGACCCTTTTTCACTCATGCCATATACACACACACACCCCCTACTGTCTACTTGAGCACACACACATATACCACTGCTGCACACGAAATCTGAGAACATACACACACATATTTTACTGTTTATGACTAAACCCAGACACACACACACAACCTATCACATTATGCAGCTGACACACACACACACATCTATGTCATCCTCACTATCACTCTCATCTCACACACACACACATATCCACTGTTGATTGAAACCTGAGATTGGTTTGGGTTGTTCTGTTCATGTTGTTGTTGTTTATTAATACCTTTACATGTTACCCCTACTCACCATATTGCTATGAACCTGAACCTGGACTATAAACCCCTATATATTTATGCATATATGTGTGAACCCCTTATACATGAACCCCCTTTGCATGAACACATTAAACACATGTGTACTTTAACCCTTCACTTTGCCACTTAGCCTACACATACTTGCTATGTAATGTGACACACACTCACCCCCTTGTATATGCATATATGATTTGTACTTTACCTTGAATGCTAGGCATTAGCCTATATGATAGCCTATATATAATTTCCTATGTGTATTCCTATATGCATTGAGTATATGTATGTACCTATATATGTAATGTGTGTTGATGACTTGTGTAGCTTTGAGATTGTGTGTGAGTGCTAGCCTAGGCTTGGTTAGGCTAAGTGAGACTTGATTGGACTAGGATTGACCTAGTTTGACTAGTAAAGTGACTATAGTTGACTTTAGTCTAGAATGACCTAGAATTCATATAGAATGCATTATAAAGTTTAATATTGCCATTCTGGACATATTGTGACCTGTGTTGCTCTGATTATGACTCATCTACTCTGTCTGGACATATATACTCATCGAATACTCAGGATATCAGACAAGTACATTCTCTGACCGTTTCATACTTGATAGGATTTACATTTATGCTCTAGATTACTTTACTTGATGTTGTCACGTTGTTAACACGGATTGGTACTATATGGATCCTTTCATAAGATGTTATCCCCCTCGGGAGCATCGGGTTACAGTATGGCATGTGCGTTTCACTTTCATCATGTACTCCGGTGCTTTTACCATTCATGTGCACTCTTTTGATTCATGTACTCTTATGTTCACAGATCCCCCATGTATACATTCATGTGCACCCATTTATGGACCTTCATGTGATATCATGTGCAATAACATAATTTGTCTGGATCCTTGTGTATTGATTGGGGTACTGGAGAGTATAAATGGTCATGTGAACAATTCTAAAGTAGTGTAATCATGTGCAAACTCTTAGCTGTAATCATGTGCAAATTCAAGCCGTTCACATGTCTATCTTGTACTCTACATCACTAGCCACTGTTAGCTCTTTACTTATAGTAGATATTTTTTTACAGTCATCTCTTTTACTTCATATATATTCTCCAGAGTTTCATGTATCGTACTCTATAGCATATTTACATATCCTGTCATATTATGAACAACGTGAGATGTATTGTGCTCGCTCCTGTCCTGACTAGACCAGTTGAAAATATTATAGAGAACGAGGATGAGGCATTTTGTACTACCTACTATGGAGCAGCCTTAGACGACACCTGCGACTTGGACCTCCAGCAGGATCCATTAGCAGTAGATGCTGATACCCCCATAGATTAGGCTTTATCTTGTTTTCAATTGTTATCTCATTTGGATACTCATTATATATGTCTGAGATTTTGTGATGATTGGATATTGTGGAGTTGTTATCTTAGACACTTAGATTCTCTCTCTTATTTTGTATTTTATTATGGATTCAGATCTTATATATCTACCTTATCGCACTTCTACCTTAGTTGTAATTGAAATTGTGTATTCTATATTGTTCCTTCATTCGGAGAGTATAAAGTGTGCAAGTACCATTAATTGTTAGATATATGTGACCTAGGACAGCGTTCTACTGTCGATACTGCAGCGTAGGATGGATGTACCCACTTCTCGTGCCCCTACACTAGGTGTGGGTCGTGACATAAACAAACACTTGGATTTAGTGTTGGTTTCGGTTCGAAGACGAACCTTGTTTTGAGTGGTATATTATGTAATACTCTGCTCTGTACGGTACATTACGATGAGTCATTGACTCAAAAAGTTGTATTGACCCGATAAAGTATCGATGCGAATCAATGTAAGAGTTATGTTGGCCCGAAAGAAAGCTTTGAGTCGATTCATAATAAATTGAAATGATGCAAGGCATAAGTCCAGTTTGAACAAGTATTGATTTTAGTTGATTTCGTGTGCAGGCTATACTTTTACGCTGGATTATAAGAGGTTGGCATTTTACCTTATTTGCAATGGTGTCCGCAAAACCAAATCGTCACCTTACAACAGATTGTGGTATCGAGTAGTTCAACGGAGTGTAAAGTGCTCAAATGGCTAAGTCAAAATAGTTGACCGTGTAACAAAGTTATAAAATTGAGCCGCATCAGCTCGACGAAACGATAAGGCATATCGGCTTAAGATGGACGAGTTCAAGACCCTTCTCCCCTACTCCTTCATGCCTAATAAAAATGTATCCCTTATATGCGATTGCGGCTATTGAGTTAGCAAGCATGGCTCGAACGATTAAAGGTCTTAGGGTGTGTCGAACATTAAGATAGAATATTGAACATTGAACAATTGAAACAACGTGCATCAAGTGCACGGGTCGCGGTAGGGTGGTGATGGTAGAACATTGAAAGAAAATATCGAGATGTGTATCACGTGCACGACTCCGAGAACACTGAACACTAGGCCTAGAACATTGATTATGGCGTTAAGCGTGCCTTTGTGCATAGAAGCTATGCGAATGACTAAGTAAATAAAATGGGCTAGTCGTGGTGAAATGCCTCGGAACTATCGTGACATTGAAAGATATACTTCGTGCATCAAAGTATGCAGTTGTGGCACAGATGCCACGGAACTGTCGTTATATAAACAACTTACAATGAAACACGTTGAGTATAAGATCGAGAAATCTAAGCCGTTGGAACGTCGTGCATCAATACGGATGTGTTGGGACATAATGCCGATGGAACTCGAGACAGATATGACGGAATATGAATTGAGAACTTGAGATTGGTTGGGATGATATGACTTATTTGCTGTTGTGCGTATTGCATTGTCAATGGACTCAGATGGCCCGTGCAGGGGTGTTGCTTTCCTCGAACGTTTACGACTGGGGCACCGAAACTGTTCGGCCTAGGAGGAAATTATGTTTGGTATTTATGGTGTACTTAATTAGGACGGGTTACGACCGACCAATGTTGTGATAAGCTATGATATCAGTAAGTTTGGGATCCTTCGGATACTGGGCTAGCAACCCGTACTGGAGCGATCACATGCTTACACGTTGAGATACTAAGTCCATTATGGTACGGAACACCGTGACATTCATATAGATAGGACCGGTGGTCTGAGATTAGAATTAGGTGCAGGCACAGAGTCTACCACCCTTATGATTATGCTTAAGATGATTGGTTGGCTGTGTGATTTGTTGTCCATTTGCAGGCTAGGCGATTCGAGATAAAGATGTACACGTACACTTTGTTTATCGATATCATATGGCTAACAATGTCTGTCGCAAGAATACGGGATTGGACACATTTATGTTTCCAGTGTTGCTCATAACTTGTTTTACCGCTTAATCTTACCATGAAACTAATCCTAAGGCTAAATAGAAAGATCACCAATATAATCTGCATGCTTCACTAATTACTTAGTGTAACACCCATATCTCGGAATACGTATTTTTGTCAAGCTTGCATGTATTTCAGACCTGTATTTATTTTTTCGAATTTTGGCCTGTACTTGTAATTGGCTTGACTTGCAGATTTTGGTTCTCGTAATTGGATTTTACCTGGTTTGGTTTATTTTGTGAAGGAGAATTGGTTTGGTTTGGTTTAACATGCATTGGAACACCTTAGCCTATGTTCAACCCTCATTCCACCACAACCCACCCTCTTTATTATCCCCACCTAACACTCTCTCTCCTCATTACTTCCCTTCATTAATTTCTTCTTCTTCTTCCTTCCTCTACACAACACCATCACCCATAGGCAAGTGCACATTGCCACCACATGAGAACCCTATTTTATTTGTCTATTAGCTAGATTAGGCCATGGTGATCAACATTAGTGCTTGACATTTTGTGAATTGGAGTCACCATTGTTCTATATCTAGGTTTTAACTATTTTTGGATTTACATGATTTTGATCTATTTTGGTTGGATTTTTGTGGGTTTTGATGCTTCCATGTGGAAGAGAATTCAATTTTACTCAAGTTAGACATTTGAAAATCTAGATTTGGCTTTGATTTGACCAAGATATGAAGAAAGGAATTTTGGGTGTTCTTGATGTTCCTCTCGGCCTGGAGAAGAAGATCTACAGTCTGCGCTCTTTAGCGCAGCACTGAACCGCGCAGCCTTCCCGCGCCGTGCTCTTTAGCGTTGGTCGATGACTGTGCAGCCTGGCCGCGGCCCGATTGCGCAACCAATCCTGCGCCATCGGCTCCTGCGCGCTTGACCCCTGCACAACCTGCATCCTGCGCCATCCATTGCCTGCGCAGTCTGTATCCTGCATCATCCATTGCCTGTGCAGTCTAAGCCTGCGCAGTCTGCATCCTGCGCCATCCATTGCCTGCGCAGTCTAAGTCTGCGCACTTCGACCCCTGCGCCAACCATTCCTGCGCCATCTGTCCCCGCGCCCTGTGCCCCTGTGCACTTGGCACCCTGCGCAGCTGACACCCTGTGCAATCCAACCCCTGACCCCTTGCGCAATCCATTGGCTCTTGGAGTTTTGGTTTTATTTCTTTAAGCTTGGCTCTTCTTTAGCCCTGTATATTGATATTTTATTAGATATTTTATGCCCATTTTATATCCTTACGCCTTTTGTCATGAACTTGATTTTACTTAATATATTTGGAATGACTATTGTGCATGGTATGGTATGACAAGGAACTAGCATAACACGACAGTGACCCGTTGTGGTGCACTCCTGACATGACCAACCTGACATAATAATGGCCCGTCGTGGCGCACTCCTAACAAGTAACCTGACATGATTTATCTTGATACTGTTGCGACGGCTAACTTGACTCGTATAATCAACTTGACACCGTGGGTGTTCCTGCTTGCTTGCTTGTGCAATCCACTTGTCTTATCTTGTATCATGTCTAGGACGTGACTCCCTGGTTCCCACGGTCAGGGATTCATACTGAATATGGATTAGGCTAATGACTAGATCAAACTATAGTTCATGGAGAATTTCCAGTCACAGGCAATCTCGTTATCTGGACGCTCTTAATTGGACTTATAGCTTGCCGACGAGTAGAGCACATTTCCAGTGCACTGTCATGTGTTGCACCCTCTAAGTCACCTAAGGGTATATCGTCTCCGGGGCGATGTACCCAACCATACTCTCAACCCGCGGAAGGATAACTGGATGGTCTGCAGGGCTTGGGACTAGGAAATTCTCATTGCATCTTGTTAGTAATTAAGGCTTGTGATAACCCTAGTTAGTTAAGTAGTAAGCCGTAGTAATTGCTTGGCCGCTTGTGAATGGATGGAGTCCAGCCTTGTCTAAGTCTTGTCTAGTACCAGTACCTGACTACTCTTGAACTTGACTGTTTTACTTATTATTAAACAATAAATGGATGGAGACAGAGTGCTATTCAGGCGAATGGTTACAACCTTGGTCCTTGTCTGGTTTAAGGATTGTAACCTGGCTCCCGGAATGGTCCCATGTCACTAGTCGTTTATTGTCCTGTTGCACTCTTTATTTACTTGTACCTTCTTTTATTTCTTTTCTTATGTTCTGATATGCTGGCTTTTGTTCTTATTTTGTGGCCTCCTTTGTGGCACTTGCCCTTTTTGGGGTTTGACCCAGCTGGTTTTGTGTGGCCAGATTTCGGAGCAGCTCCCGAGGATCTACCGAACCTCCAGCCCGATGGTGGCGACTAGAAGGAATCTGGGCTACGAGTGGGTTTTCTATTTTGTTTCGCTCACTCTATTGTAAAATTATTCTTTTGAGACGTTTAGCCGACGAGCACCTGTTAGCTCGATGCACCTTTACTTAATGTCTGCCTACGGGCTGTAAACATGATTAACAAATCCTAAGGTTGATCATGTATGACTTAACTCTTGCTAGTCCTAGCATTTTGTACGACTAGCTTCATGATCAGCTGATATGTAATATTTGGGACGCCTTTTATTATATATTTGGTGGTCAAACATCTTGTGATTATATTATTTGCTTGAGATTGAGACAGTAGGTTTGACCTTAAGAGACTGTTGGCTTGTAGTAAACCCTCATATCTAGACAGCCGTGACCGTATAGCGAGATGGACTTTATTTCAATATACGTAGCTGGCTATGTTCGCCCCCCGCTCTCCAGTATTCTATTTCTGGGGCGTGACATGGTTTAAGTGGTGGCCCATACAGGTCTTGTCAATCAAGAAATGTGAGGGTTTACCGATAGATGTCTCAATCATTATTCGTCCTTGATCTCCGTTCATATCCTTTGAATCCCTGAGAATCTTGACTTGATCACATGCTTGTATCGTTGATCTGTCATGGTCCTTCTTTATTGTTTTTCCTGTGTCGTCTTCTTCAGCGGCACTATACCTGACCCCGCCGATCAGCAAGATGGAGCACCTCCCGTGGACCAGCAACCCAGAGATCAAGCCCAGCATTTCGGAGTCGCATCCAGAGTTATACCTTCTGGAGGAAAGCCCCCAGTTCAGCCTGTTCAGCCTGCCGAGCCGGATGATGGCACCTTGGTAGGTCTCATCAGGGCCTTGATAACTTCTCAAGATCGCAGAGGAGATGCCTTGCACCAGACTGTGGCAGATGCTTTGACCAGAGGAGGTCATCCAGGGAACAGCGCGGCCAACAGCTTTAAGCACTTGAACCCTCCTTTATTCGACGGCAGCGAGGATGCGATTGCCGCGGACGCTTCGCTTCAGGATACCGAGGTGATTCTGGAAGCAGCTAGGACACCTGAGAATGAGAAGGTGGCGGTGGTACGCCTGCAGTTACTGGACTTAGCTCGCAGTTGGTGGGCCACGCAAGCGATGGGATTAGTGGCACCCATTGCTTGGACGGTGTTCAGAGAGAGATTCCAGACGAAGTATTTCGATGCTGTGGCTCGGTACGACTTGTAGACGAGATTTACCAACTTGAAGCAAGGAGGCAGAACAGTCGACAGTTATGCATCTGAGTTTTCTAGGCTCAGTAGGTTTGCCCCCACCTTAGTGGCGACCGAGTTTGATAGGGCCCAGCGGTTCCAGCAGGGACTGCATTTGGAGATCTTGTTGGCGGTTGAGCAGTTCGAGCACCAGACGTTCGATGCGGTATTGAGGGCAGCTAGGAGGCATGAGTACACCTCCCAGCGGATCGTAGATAGGACCGGAGGCAGAAAGCGGTCCCACAGTCAGATGCACCAATCATCAGCTCCAGCCCCAGCAGCTAAAAGTTTAACCATTAGAACTCCGAGGCGGGCGACCTCAGTAACGTCTGTTCAGCATTCGACCCCGACGTACCCGCAGCAGCAGAAGCAGAAGCAGACTTCCGTAATGGGATGTTCTCATTGCGGGAAGCCAGGCCATGTAGTGGCAGATTGTCGTAGGGCACAAGGATTGTGTCTAGCTTGTGGAGCGGCAGATCACAAGATAGGAGCCTGTCCGAATAGGGGTAGTTCATCCTTTTCCAACCTAACCAGTCCATCGGTTAGGCTACCAGCACCCATGCAGTAGCAGCAGTACCCAAGGCCATTGTTGCCTCAGGCCCAGGCATTCCAGCAGCAGTGTGCCCAGGTTCCAGTGCAGAGCAGGCAGAGAGGTTTCCAGCAGAGGGGACCGCAGCTAGAGGTCAGGCCATGATGATGGCTATGGAAGAAAAAGTTGTACCAGGTGAGGTAGTGGCAGGTACTATTCTCGTCAACTCCTTTCCAGCATTGGTATTATTTGATTCTGGTGCATCACATTCATTCATGTCTGCACGATTCGTGACACGGATAGGATTGGAGCCCGAGTCATTATCAGTGAGGCTTAATATACTTACTGGTAGTGGTCTTGTGGGAGTAGATCGAGTGTTTTCCTCGTGTCGGATCGTAGTTAGCGGTAGAGAGTTCCCCGCTAGATTTATAGAATTTTCTATGGCAGACTATGATGTAGTCCTAGGCATGGATTGGTTGAGGAACCAGTATGCTAGGATAGACTGCCATGTTGACAGGGTTATCTTTAGTATTCCAGGCGAGCCAGAGTTTTCATTTTCCAGAGGCACGGTGGAGCCTTCCTCCCCAGTGTTGCGGATGGCAGTAGCAGCAGTGCAGTTGCGCCGGATAGTTAAAGAATTTCCAGATGTCTTCCCAGAGGAACTTCCAGGGATGCCGCCAGAGCGGGAGATCGAGTTCACTATAGACTTGATCCCCAGAACAGCACCAGTATCAGAGCGAGTCTACAGAATGGCGCCTTCAGAGTTGGAGATTTTGTACAAGATGATTGAAGAACTCAGGACCAAGGGATTCATTTGTGCAAGTGGATCGCCTTGGGGAGCCCCGATGCTTCTTGTGAAAAAGAAGGATGGTATGTCTAGGTTATGTGTAGATTATCGTACCTTGAACTCAGTGACAATCAAGAACAGATACCCTCTCCCGAGGATAGATGACTTGTTTGATCAACTCAAAGGGGCTTCAGTGTTCTTGAAGATAGACTTGCGGTCAGGATACCACCAGATAAGAGTCAGAGAGCAGGACATCCCGAAGACAGCGTTTAGATCGAGGTATGGACATTGGAAGTTCCTTGTTATGCCCTTTGGAGCGACCAATGCGCCGGCTGTATTCATGGACCTCATGAATCGCATTTTTATGCCCTACTTGGATCAGTTCATGATCGTGTTCCTAGATGATATCCTGGTCTATAGCAAGAGCGAAGCGGAGCATGAGCAGCATCTCAGAGTTGTCCTTCAGACGCTTAGGGAGCATCAGTTGTACGCCAAGTTCAATAAATACGAGTTCTGGCTCGATCGTATTTTGTACTTGGGTCACATCATTACTCGAGGAGGAGTGGAAGTGGATCCCCAGAAGATTGTGGCTATCGAGGCTTGGCCAGCACCCAGCTCAGTGGCAGAAGTTTGCACCTTTCTTGGATTGGCCGGCTACTACCGACGATTCATTTCAGATTTTGCAAAGATTTCAGCGCCAATGACCCAGTTGACTCGTAAGGATGTGCCGTTTGTTTGGACAGCAGAGTGTCAGGAATCATTTGAGAAGTTGAAGCGAGGATTGATAACGGCTCCCTTTCTCACACTTCCAGATGGGACCGGGGGATTCACAGTTTATTGTGATGCTTCAGGCAGAGGATTGGGGTGTGTCTTGATTCAGCATGGGAAGGTAATATCTTATACATCACGCGAACTTCGTGATCATGAGAAGACTTACCCGACCCACGACTTGGAGCTAGCAGCAGTAGTGTTTGCACTTAAGTTGTGGAGGTACTACTTGTACGGAGATAGAGTGGAGATATTTACTGATCACAAGAGCCTGAAGTATGTTTTCACCCAGAAGGACCTTAATATGCGGCAGAGAAGATGGCTTGAGCTATTGGTGGACTACGATGTGGATTTGTAGTATCATCCAGGGAAGGCCAACGTAGTAGCAGATACGTTGAGCAGGAGAGCCAGAGTTTATTTCTTGACGGCGCAACCAGAGTTATTGGCAGATTTTCAGAAGATGGGAATTGAAGTGGTTTTTCCTTCCAGTGTGGCATTGATGGCCAGTCTACAGGTTCAGTCCAGCATAGTTGAGAGGATCCGGACGGCGCAATCTACAGATTCCAAGCTTCAGCGGCTCAGAGCAGAGTGTGAGACAGGAAGAAGGCCAGAGTTCTGTATTCATAAGGATGGTACACTTCGGCACGTCACTCGTCTTTGTGTATCCAGTGGAGATATCAGACAAGAAGTCATGGCAGAAGCTCACAGTTCGCAGTATTCTATTCATTCCGGTGGCACGAAGATGTACCATGATATTCGTCAGCATTTCTGGTAGAATAGCATGAAGAGGGAGATAGCCCGGTTTGTCTCTCGGTGTTTGGTTTGCCAGCAGGTTAAAGCTGAACATCAGAGGCCCGCTGGACTTCTTCAGCCCTTGCCGATTCCAGAATGGAAGTGGGAGCATGTGACCATGGATTTTGTGACTGGATTGCCCAGATCCCCAGCTGGTCGAGATGCTATTTGGGTTATAGTTGATCGGCTCACGAAGGTAGCTCATTTTCTCCTATTCAGAGTTGGACAGTCAACGGCTCAGTTGGCAGAGATGTACCTCAGGCAGATTGTCAGGCTTCACGGTGTGCCCGTCAGTATCACCTCAGACCGAGATTCAAGGTTCACGTCGTACTTTTGGCACAGCCTACAAGAGAGTTTGGGAACTCGTCTCCATTTCAGTTCGGCATATCATCCACAGATAGATGGCCAGTCAGAGCGCACAATCCAGAATCTTGAAGACATGCTGAGATCTTGTACGCTCGACTTCGGTGGTTCGTGAGAAGATCACCTGCATCTTGTGGAATTCTCGTACAACAATAGTTTCCAGGCCAGTATCCAGATGGCTCCGTTCGAGGCTCTGTATGGTAGGAAGTGCAGATCTCCGCTAGCATGGGATGATGTCGGAGAGAGGCAGATGCTTGGTCCAGAGATAATTGCCCAGACAGTTGAAGTGGTCAGAAGGATCAGAGATCGTCTTCGAGTTGCCCAAGATCGCCAGCGGCATTGGACAGATGCTCATCGACGTCCCTTGGAGTTTGCTATCGGCGACCATGTATTCCTTAGGATCTCGCCTAACCGCGGCGTCATTCGCTTTGGCTTGCGGGGAAAGCTTAGTCCTAGGTATATAGGACCGTTCGATATCCTGGAGCGAGTAGGAGATGTATCCTATCGTCTTGCTCTTTCACCGTCGCTAAGTGAGGTGCATGATATATTCCATGTGTCCCAATTACGACGGTACGTCCCGGACCCGAGCCATATCCTGGATCATTCGAAACTGGTTGTTGGTACCAACCTTTCGTATGAGGAGAGGCCCGTGTCTATATTGGACCGGAGAGAGAAGATACTCAAGAACAAGACTATTAGTTTAGTCCGTGTTGCTTGGGGTCATCACTCTCTAGGTGAGTCAACGTGGGAGCGTGAGGATGGTATCCGATCGCGATATCCCTACATGTTTGACTCGTAAGGTATAATGTCTTCCTTATGCCTTATGTTTTCCATTCCTTGCTTGCATGTATGATTGTCTGATTGCTTGCCTGGTTATAGCTTGCCTGTGATTAATATAGTATGACTTGTCCTTGTCTCTCTAGCCTCTTAAATTAAATTCCGAGGACAGAATTCTTTTAAGGTGGGTAGAGTTGTAACACCCATATCTCGGAATACGTATTTTTGTCAAGCTTGCATGTATTTCAGACCTGTATTTATTTTTTCGGATTTTGGCATGTACTTGTAATTGGCTTGACTTGCAGATTTTAGTTCTCGTAATTGGGTTTTACCTGGCTTGGTTTATTTTGTGAAGGAGAATTGGTTTGATTTGGTTTGGTTTGGTTTAACATGCATTGGAACACCTTAGCCTATGTTCAACCCTCATTCTACCACAACCCACCCTCTTTATTATCCCCACCTAACACTCTCTCTCCTCATTACTTCCCTCCATTAATTTTTTTCTTCTTCTTCCTTCCTCTACACAACACCATCACCCATAGGCAAGTGCACCTTGCCACCACATGAGAACCCTATTTTATTTGTCCATTAGCTAGATTAGGCCATGGTGATCAACATTAGTGCTTGACATTTTGTGAATTGGAGTCTCCATTGTTCTAGATCTAGGTTTTAACTATTTTTGGATTTACATGGTTTTGATCTATTTTGGTTGGATTTTTGTGGGTTTTGATGCTTCCATGTGGAAGAGAATTCAATTTTACTCAAGTTAGACCTTTGAAAATCTAGATTTGGCTTAGATTTGACCAAGATATGAAGAAAGGAATTTTGGGTGTTCTTGATGTTCCTCTCGGCCTGGAGAAAAAGATCTACAGTCTGCGCTCTTTAGCACAGCACTGAACCGCGCAGCCTCCCCGCGCCGCACTCTTTAGCATTGGTCGCTGACTGTACAGCCTGGTCGCTGCCCGATTGTACAACCAACCCTGCGCCATCGGCTCCTGCGCGCTTGACCCCTGCGCAACCTGCATCCTGCGCCATCCATTGCCTGCGCAGTCTGCATCCTGCGCCATCCATTACCTGTGCAGTCTACATCATGCGCCATCCATTGCCTGCGCAGTCTAAGTCTGCGCACTTCGACCCCTGCGCCAACCATTCCTGCGCCATCTGTCCTTGCGCCCTGTCCCCCTGCGCACTTGGCACCCTGCGCAGCTGACACCCTGCACAATCCAACCCCTGACCCCTTGCGCAATCCATTGGCTCTTGGAGTTTTGGTTTTATTTCTTTAAGCTTGGCTCTTCTTTAGTCCTGTATATTGATATTTTATTAGATATTTTACGCCCATTTTATATCCTTACGCCTTTTGTCATGAACTTGATTTTACTTAATATGTTTGGAATGACTATTGTGCATGGTATGGTATGACAAGGAACTAGCATAACACGACAATGACCCGTTATGGTGCACTCCTGACATGACCAACCTGACATGATAATGGCCCGTCGTGGCGCACTCCTAACAAGTAACCTGACATGATTTATCTTGATACTGTTGCGACGGCTAACTTGACTCGTATAATCAACTTGACACCGTGGGTGTTCCTGCTTACTTGCTTGTGCAATCCACTTGTCTTATCTTGTATCATGTCTAGGACGTGACTCCCTGGTTCCCATGGTCAGGGATTCATACTGAATATGGATTAGGCTAATGACTAGATCAAACTATAGTTCATGGAGAATTTCCAGTCACAGGTAATCTCGTTATCTGGGCGCTCTTAATTGGACTTGTAGCTTGCCGACGAGTAGAGCACATTTCCAGCGCACTGTCATGTGTTGCACCCTCTAAGTCACCTAAGGGTATATCGTTTCTGGGGCGATGTACCCAACCATACTCTCACTCTATTATAAAATTATTCTTTTGAGACATTTAGCCGACGAGCACCTGTTAGCTCGATGCACCTTTACTTACTGTCTGTCTACGGGCTGTAAACATAATTAACAAATCCTAGGGTTGATCATGTATGACTTAACTCTTGCTAGTCCTAGCATTTTGTACGACTAGCTTCATGATCAGCTGATATGTAAACGCCTTTTATTGTATATTTGGTGGTCAAACATCTTGTGATTATATTATTTGCTTGAGATTGAGACAGCAGGTTTGACCTTAAGAGACTGTTGGCTTGTAGTAAACTCTCATATCTAGACAGCCGTGACCGTATAGCGAGATGGACTTCATTTCAATATACGTAGCTAGCTATGTTCGCCCCCCGCTCTCCAGTATTCTGTTTCTGGGACGTGACACTTAGTACTGGTTTAGGCAAGTGGCTCTTGATCAGTACAGTGAGGACGAAAGTACTAATCCTCCACTAGTTTGTCTGCAGGTTCATGATATGTTTGGCTCGTGGCGGGCTTCGCTTAGACGTGCCGAGGCATGGAGTCCTTAGCATTTCGAGACGTACTATCGTACTGGGTTTGGCTTGCAACATGAAGATGTTCGGCCGGGAGTCTTGAATGTGCTATAGAAGACATGATATATGGAACGAGATCCTTTATGAGCTAGAAAGATCATGAGCGTTGTAGCCTATTGGCATTTTTAGTTGGTCTATTCAAAGCCCTTGTAATCTTCAGTTCATCTATCAATAAAAGAGATTCTTATTATATACTATGTTTCCTTCCGCTGCGAATGCTATCAATTTGAAATAAACTTATGCGAACCTGTTATCTTGCCTTGCACGAGCGCAACTCCAGGCTCGTGTGACATCACGTCCCAGCGAAGACGATGATTCGGATGAAATCTAACGAGGATAAGCAATTTTTCGGGGCATGACAGGTACAACAGATATACAATGTTTCATACATTATGTCATTTATAAACAGAAGACATCATCTTTTGTAAGGAGAGCTTCTGCATGTCCAACAAATCTTTGATACTGCGGGACTGATCAAGCCAATCTTCGTGTACTGAACTTTCCAAGCACGAGCACCTAAAAAGAGTGCTCACTATTGGATTGAACCTACAACGTGGGTTAGTATATCATCCATGTACTGGCGAGCAGAACCAGCCCACTCGTCTAAACCAACACTAAGTAATCATATAAGCAACATTATTAGAGTGATATTTCTATTTGGTGCCTAACATCAGATTACATTTCATGTAAGAAGTAACAGTAATTCTTGGACAGCATGTATTCTCACATTTCACTTGATAGCAACAGTTCAGCATGTATGTCCTGATTAAGCAGTGTTTCATTGTAAGGCATTATTGTAGCATATTGGGGTTGTTATGTCCAACAGGTTATAGCAATACTCATGGAAAGACAACATTTAGCATACTATGTTTAACATGCTAAGCAAGTATAGTTGACATAACATGTATTATAAATATATCACATTTAAGTGATTTCTTACCGATGGCTGACTCCCTCGTACATGCATCAAATACAGGTTATGTGTTATACTTACTCTGCCTGCATAAACATTCATTAGCATGCATCCTGACTACATGACTACTGACATTATTTCACCATTTAGGACTTGCTATATAGGACTTCAAAGGGTATACGATGCGTCATTCAATAGGTTACAAGCCTGAATGAATGTTCCAATACCGTTTTACCACCAAAGCATGATGTATTCCCTCCTAGGTCGAATCGGTCTCAGTACTTCGGGTACCGTTCGAGTAAACAATACCTTGTATACAAGTTGTCCATGACCATGCGAATGCGTGTCCGACTCGATCGTCAACATGAACGCATGGTAAAAATATCAAAAGTGAGTAAGACAACAGTGCATCATTTCATCTCATCCAAGTCGTGTTCAAAAGGACTCATTCTTTCCAACATTTCCATCATTCCACTTGGTGATCTCAGCGATCCAAAGTCTCATCATTCTCATTCATCGATTCATTGCAACATTTCTCATAGCATTCCTTTCAACGAGAAAAATAGCATTTTATTCATTTCATTGGGACAATTATCATTCATTTCATTGCTTATAAGGAAACATACATCATCTCATCTCTTTGCAATAGTTATACAGAGTGTACATGATTCTATTTCATTAAGTTCAGCAACATTTAACATGAGGAACATTTAAACATGGGCAATATTATCAATTTATTCTCAGACATCAATTCACATTAGCAGTTCAAGTGTTATTCATTCAGCAGTTCAACGTTCATATCTTATTCATCTCAACATTAACCAACATAAGCATCTCTATTATTTAGCAACTAAAGCATGGGACAACTAGAGACATAATAAAGCATCACGATACTCCATTTTATTAAGCATGAAGGAGTAAGGGAGAAGGGACGGTTCCACTCACTTGTATAAAGGATCTTCATGTTCCGATTACACATATCTCCCACTAGATATAGCCCCACCAGCGAGCCACGTTCTAATACTCATTCCATCTGGCCAGCTAAGAACTGCATTATTTTCAAATCTCTTGATTTCCAACACAATTCCGGTCCAACATTCTGATCGCATGCATCCAACAAGCCAACCATATGTCTCGTGCGGAACGGAATATTACAAGCAAGGTTGCTTCTTTATGGAGTTTGGTTGCTTCTTTATGGAGTTTTTGTGAGAAAATTTGGTGGATTTCTTTTGTTGAATGCTCAAATACCATGATTACTTTCATAGGTTTGGAATGTTTGAGTTTATTATGCCATATGTTTTCGAATATGGGCTTGAAGTTCTGGAACCCATTGATGTTCGCCTCTCCCATTTTGAATGACATTTTTTATACCATTATGTATGCCATATTTTTCCGGATAAATTTAATTTAGGGTTCAATCTTTAGGGTATCTAACGAGAAGCAGTCTCAATGTTTCATCTTCAGTTTTAGATTTTGATCAAGCCAAAATCTTGATACCAACTTAATTTTGAGATTCAGATTGATGTGCAAACAATGTTCTTATATAAGTTCAAACTATCAGACCAAACAAAATAATTTGTAACTTTTTGTTTGTGTTGTCCTTAGTACCTCCTCTGTTCGTTGTTCCTGATTCAAAAGCGCACTATGTTAGCTATTCAATTCAATACAAATACAATACTCCAAGGAGGACCCTCCCTCCATAAACAATATGAAAATTTTCTTTAAGCCATTTCATGTCCAACTCAATAATGCTTCCTCCATAAAGCAGTTTATAGATATTTGTGTTGGAGAAATCAATATATAAAGGTTCATGTTGCTGATGTTTAAAAGATTAGTGAGAATTTGTGTCATGATATGCTTATTGTGTTTTGCATTTAGTATACTTTTGAAGTTTAGCTATTTCGTTTAAGAAACAGACACGGTGTTGAATTAGAAAATTAATTTCCTGCTAGAAGTATCGAGACTATTCATATTGATTTATCAATTATCATGGCCACATCAACTTACTCTGACTGCTTAATGTATTTTAATATTGAGGTTATTAAGAACTTTTTTTAAGTCCTGCAAAGAGATTGACATGCTTATGATTATTTTGTTTGAATTTTAATCTTATAAATATGCATTTACATAAGAATTTAGTTATAATTAAGTCATGTAAAATTCAATCAACATTCAAATTATTTGTTGACTCTTTATGGCTTGTCATAGTTGTCTAACAATCTAATTAGACCCATAAAAACAAGATGTCGCCAAAGTGACATCTATTGCGTAAATAGTCTACGAGTGATGTTGGATATTTGTGTGTGTATGCTTTCATGCGAGTATTAGTCGGCCTTTCCCAAAGGAATGTTAATAGTTGGCCGAATTGCACACACACACACACACCTCTGTGGTGATAAATATGTGACAATTATAAAGTTTAAATGTGAATAATAATCTGATTTAAAGATAGGCTTATTATTTGACATGAGTTATTGTCGACATTTGATTATTACACCAAGAGTACCACTTACAGTTTATATTATTGTGCAAAACTTGACATTAACAGTGTACTATGTATCTTGAGATGGAGTACCATTATTTGAATTTGTTTGATTATTATTCTTTCATATTAATTAGAGCATGTTTGTTTGTTTGTTTGTTTTGTTCTCTTTACAGCTAATGTTCCTACAATATCTACTAATATGAATTCAATTTCCATGCTTAATGGATCTAGATCTTGCACTTAGGGTTGAACACCCCATTGCTCCTAAGAAGACAGTTTCTCTACTGAGAAAGCAAATTTTGAGAAGTGGGAACGCTCAAATCGCACGAGCTTGATGATCACAAAGCGTGGCATTTTAGAGACATTCATGAGTGAAATATCTGATGAGGTTACCAGTGTCAAACAATAAATTATTAAAATCGAGAAACGATTTGCAAATAATGATAAGACGAAAACAAACACACTTTTGTTGTGCTTGATTACCATAAAGTATAAGGACAGATAATACAAGGGAGTATATCATGAAGATGTATCATATTGCTTCAAAACTTAAGGCAGTACTTAAGCTCGACCTGTCTGATGATATGCTCATGCATCTGGTATTACTTTCACTTTCGACACAGTAAGCCCAGTTTAAGACAATTACAACTGCCAAAAGGAGAAATGGACTCTAAATGAGCTCATTTTGTACTGTATACAAGAAGATGAGAGATTGAAGTAAGATAAGACTGAAAGTGTCAATTTAGCTACCATCCCTAAAGACAAGTATAAGGACAAAAAGAGAAAGAATACAGAAACTGACGAGGGTCCCATCCAAAAGAAACAACAATTTGAAGCTAAGAGAGTGTTGAAATTTTGTGTGCGAGAGAGAATTTGTTATAGTAAAGATAAAATTACTAAATAATTATTAAAAACTTGAACATGTAGAAATTTTGTTTGTGAGAGAAAATTTGAAAGGAAAAAAATTGTAGATGAAGAAAAATATATTTACTATAACAAAAAATAGAAAAAGTGAAAAAAAAAAGATTTTGTTTGTTTGTGATATAAAATTATTATTTAGCCTATGACTTTATCAAAATAAAAATAGATAACAAATGAACTAAGAAATAATTGGATAAACTTATCGATGTGCTAATTTTTCTTCCATTTTTTTGAGAATTCTTTTTTACCCTTCCACCATTTCCAAACATCACGAGGTTTTATATTCCTCCCTCTTTCTTCGATTTATTCATTCTCTCTTATTTTCTTCCCTTCCCAAACATAACATAGTGCAAGGGTTTTAGAGGGAAAAAATTGGTGAGACCCACATAATTTTTATTTCACAAAATTTTCCACCCTTTCAAAACATAGTAACGTTTGATATTCCTCCCACTCTTTCTTCAATTTATTACTTCTTCTATTTTCCTCGCTTCCCAAACATAATGTAAGGGTTTTATAAAAATTGTAAGCTTTCATAGTTTTTCAAAACAGAAAAAGAGATTTTCTGGAGCTTTCTTCTCCGACGTAGTTCCCCTTCCAAAGCAATGGCTGCCAAAAAATCTGCGAAGAAGTCGGGCAAAGTTCCCGCTTCTTCTTTTTCCGGCGTTGCGCCGCCGACTGTGCCGATCCCCGTTCATCCGCCTATACCGAGTAAGTTCATCACCGTCGATGACTGTCATGAAGTTTAAGTTTAAATTGGATGCGAGAATCAGAACCGCACGCGAGAATCTGCACATAGGGACTTTGATTCACACTGGAATCTGTTTTCTCCCATTGGAATTTTGGGACCCAAAAAAAAAAAAAACTTTTTTAGGGTTTCCGTGAGTACTGCTTATAGATATCACTTTTTGCTGAAGTTGACTCCCATTGTACTCTTGCAGTATCTGCAATGTCGCCAGAGGAGAGCAGATACCTGAGTCTCCGAGGGCTCACTATCCCTCAAGTACATCCTGAGAGTTCAGATGTAAGAAAAGTTGTGATCAAGCTTCAAGTAAGTATCACCCTCCACCGAATGATCACCCGGTTGCCTCTGTTAGTTTATCCGTGCCATACGGTCATACCGAAGCCCTCTTTCCTGTTCGGAGATGCTACCGAGCTGTATGTACTGTCCGATATAGAGTTGTGGGTATTTACCATAGATGGGGTACAGTGTTTTCTCCCCAAGATGAAAAGAAACCTACCACTTGTTAGAATTCTCTAAAGACACCGCACAAGTGTATATTGGAAGAAGACTCTAATTTCTTGTTCTTTTCTTTTCTCAAAGCAGAGATCACATATTAATAGGAATACAAAGTGCTAGAATAAAGACCAGATACAAAATTCTAAAGAAAGGAAAGATCATTAAGGACTTTAATGACTTACAAAAAACTAAGAAAGGAAAATGACAACTAATTGACAACTAATTATTAACAATATGAGAAATTAGAGTCTTCTTCCAATATACACTTGTGCGGTGTCTTTAGAGAATTCTAACATTTGGTATCAGAGCTCAAATTTGTTGGTTCTTCTTCATGTCGACGTCTTCAAGCGTGAACGACTCAGCAGAGTCACCTTTGAAATCCGGTGGCCACAACCATGGGAGTTTCAAATACCCAGTGCTTGCGAGAAGTAACTACGGTATTTGGGCCATCAGAATGAAGGGTATCCTCGATGTCCTAGATGCATTGGAGGCTGTAGAACCACGCGATCCGACAACGACTATTGATGAGAAGAAGAACAAAGCGGCCTACTTGGCCATCCAACAAGCACTTCCTGATGACGCACTCCAGATGGTTGCGGAGAAGAAAACCGCAAAGGAGATGTGGGACATGCTTAAGACCATGTACCAAGGCTCGGACCGAGTCAAGGATGCAAAGATCCAAACTCTGCAGTCAGAGTTTGATACGCTTCGCATGAAGGAGACGGATTCAATAGACGATTTCTTCATGCGGCTCACCACAAACGTCAACACACAAAGGGCGTTGGGAGGAACGGTAGCGGAGGCTACTGTTGTGAAGAAGTTTTTGAGATCCGTCCCCTCGAAGTTCGTCCAAATTGCTTCGACGATAGAGCAATTTGGAGACTTCACGACGATGACCGTGGAGGAGGTCGTCGGTCGACTAAAGACCTACGAAGAGCGCGTTGGTGGGGCTGCTAACAAAGAAGAGGATAGACTCCTCTTGATGATGAAGGAGTTGATGGCTCGTGATAAGAAGCTCTCATATGGTGGAGGACGCCAAACCGGCGGCCGAAGAGGCCGTGGTCGCGGACGAGGGCGTGGCGAACAACAACGCAACAACGACCGTCGAGAAGGTCAAGATCGTGACGAAGGTGGTAAATATAAAACACAAGTCGAGTGTTTTTATTGCCACAAAATGGGCCATTATGCTGCGGAATGTCGTTTGAAGAAGAAAAACGAAGAAAGAGCGCACATGGCCGAGGCATTTGAAGACAATGAACCGGCTCTTCTAATGGCGGAAAGCGAAGAAGTACAATCATCTCTGGTATGCTCGAACCTTCTTTTAAATGAAGAAAATGTACAACCAAGTATTTTTTTCCAGTGACTTGGAGAAATCATGTTGGTACCTTGATACGGGAGCTAGCAACCACATGACGGGGTGCAAAGATTTTTTCTCCGATCTAGACGAAACAGTGAAAGGGAAGGTGAAGTTCGGCGATGGCTCTTCAGTGGAGATCTGTGGTCGGGGTGCAGTCTTCTTCAAAGACCAAAAACAGAAGCACAAAGTCTTCACCAACATCTACTATATCCCGAAACTCCGTACCAATATTGCGAGTTTGGGACAGTTGGAGGAGAACGGATGCAAGATCGTCATGGAGGACGGATTCTTGTGTTTGTTCGATCGAGAGAGGCGACTCTTGGCGAAGGTGGAGAGGTCCAAGAATCGACTTTATATTCTCAACATGAAGACGGACGCTCCGGTGGCTCTGCTAGCAGAAAAGTACAAAGACGAGGCGTGGCTGTGGCACGCTAAATGGGGACATCTCAACTTTCGAGCACTTCATGATATGGGGCGACTCAAGATGGTGGAGGGGATGCCCTCTATTGAGCACTCACAAGAGCTTTGTGATGGGTGCTTGGTGGCAAAGCAAAGACGATTATCATTCCCGAAGGCTGCAACGGGCCGTTCATCGACCTCTCTTCAATTGGTGCATGGGGATCTTTGTGGACCCATCAATCCTGCCACCTCGGGAGGTAAACAATATTTCTTCTTGCTAGTAGACGATTACAGCAGGTTTATGTGGGTGGAGTTATTAAAGTCCAAGGACGAGGCCTTGGATGCTTTCAAAAGACTAAAAGCAAAAGCGGAGATGGAGATGGAACTCAAAGTGAAGGGATTCCGTAGCGATCGAGGTGGGGAGTTCACATCCAAGGCGTTCAACGCCTACTGTGAGGAAGTCGGGATCAAACGATTCCTCACAGCCCCTTATTCTCCACAGCAGAACGGCGTGGTGGAGCGCCGCAATCAAACTGTCATGGGGACTGTTCGGAGCCTTCTAAATGCAAGAGCATGCCCGCGCGTTTTTGGGGAGAAGCAGTGGCAACTGCAGTGCATCTTCTCAACCGGGCGACTACTCAAAGTGTGGTGGGAAAGACGCCTTACGAGGCAATTTACGGAAGGAAACCGAAAGTACACCATTTTCGCACTTTCGGTTGCCTTGCGTATGCAAAAACAACGAAGCCAAATCTCGCGAAGCTAGCGGATAGAAGCACGCGGATGGTGTTTATCGGCTATGAGACGGGCTCTAAATCCTATCGATTGTTCAATCCATCAACCGGGAAGCTAGTAATCAGCCGGGACGTTGTCTTTCACGAAAAAGCGAAGTGGGATTGGGAAGAAAAAATTGGAGATGAGCTCTCTTACTCAAATCAAATTCTGCCAACGGCAGAAGGAGCAGCAACTCCTCCCGCTACGGACGCACCCCCCGCCCTCCCTCCTAGCGACGGGTTCGCCACCCCCACCACGGCCCAGCAACCCCTCACCGCGGCCGCAGCTCCCTCCTCTGTAGACGTGGCTCCCGAGGCGAGTTCGAAGTCCAGTTTTGAAGAATCTCCTCCAGTGCACGACAACTCCCCAACTACACCACCGACTTCCTCTATGGGCTCTTTGTCTTCATCAAAGAGCAGGTCCTCTTCAACTGTGAGCAGACCAATTCGGTTCCGGTCACTTGAGGAGGTCTACGGCGAGACCGAAGAAATGGACTTGCAGCAGGAAGAGGCTGGGCTTTGCCTCTTTACAACAGGGGAGCCAGCAACGTTCGAGGAGGCCAAAGACGATCCAAGCTGGAGAAGAGCTATGGAGGAGGAGTTAGCCTCGATCCGGGATAATGATACTTGGGAAATCACCAATCTCCCAAGTGGTCAAAAATCCATCAGATTGAAGTGGGTATTCAAGACGAAGCAAGATCCGGATGGCAATATTTTGAAGCATAAAGCTCGGCTCGTGGCGAAGGGCTATGTGCAGAGACAAGGGGTTGACTTCAACGAGGTGTTTGCACCGGTGGCGAGATTAGAAACCGTCCGACTACTCATTGCTTTAGCAGCGGAGGAGGGATGGGACATCCATCACATGGATGTCAAATCGGCGTTCTTGAATGGCGATCTGGAGAGGAGGTATATGTCTCTCAACCCCCAGGTTTTGGCATTACTGGACAAGAGCACAAGGTGTTGAAGCTCAAGAAGGCATTGTATGGTCTTCGACAAGCCCCGCGGGCTTGGAATTTCAAGCTCGATCAGTGCCTATCCTCATTAGGCTTTGAAAGAAGTCCGACTGAACACGCCGTCTACAAGAAAGTTGTGGGGAACTCCAACCTGCTGGTTGGAGTCTATGTTGATGATCTCATTATCACCGGGTCAAGCAGCGTGGAAGTTGAAAAGTTCAAAACTCAGATGAAGGAGCTCTTCAGCATGAGCGATCTTGGATTGCTTACCTACTACTTGGGGATAGAGGTATCCCAAACACCTCAGGTAATTACCCTTTGTCAGTCTTCGTATACATTAAAAATTCTTCAGAAGTATGGGATGGAAGACTGCAACCCTAGCCAAGTTCCGATGGAACCAAGGCTCAAGTTGAGCAAGACGGGCGATTATCCTTTGGTGGACCCTACGGAGTATAGGAGCGCAATAGGATGCTTGAGATACTTGGTGAATACGCGTCCGGATATTGCATATGCCGTAGGGATAGCAAGCATGTTCATGGAGAAGCCCAACACCCAGCATCTTGCGGTGGTAAAGCATATCTTGCGGTATTTAAAGGGCACAAGCCGGTTTGGACTTTGCTATGAGAGGAATGCTCGTGGAGGACAAAAGCTAATTGGCTACTGCGACAGTGATCATGGAGGGAGTGTTGATGACAGGAAGAGTACTACGGGAGTTGCGTACTTCCTAGGTCGGAACATCATCACTTGGATGTCGCAGAAGCAACGGGTTGTAGCCTTATCTTCTTGCGAGGCCGAATACATATCAGCTTCGATTGCGGCACAGCAAGGAGTATGGTTACTCAACCTACTTGATGATATTCGGAAGCAGATTAGGTGCAAGGCAACTCTTATGATTGACAACAAGTCAGCCATTGCACTAACAAAGAACCCCGTGTATCATGATCGTTCAAAGCATATTGATACTCGCTACCATTACATTAGGGACTGCGTGGAGCGTGGGATGATCGAGGTTGAATTTGTACACACTAACGACCAACTTGCTGACATACTCACCAAAGCACTTGCAAGGAACAAGTTCGTTGAAATGCGGGAGCGACTTCGAGTGCGGGATGTGAAAGACAAACTAATTAGGGTTTGATTGTTAATAATTAGTTGTCAATTAGTTGTCATTTTCTTTTCTTAGTTTTTGGTAAGTCATTAAAGTCCTTAATGATCTTTCCTTTCTTTAGAATTTTGTATCTGGTCTTTATTCTAGCACTTTGTATTCCTATTAATATGGGATCTCTGCTTTGAGAAAAGAAAAGAACAAGAAATTAGAGTCTTCTTCCAATATACACTTGTGCGGTGTCTTTAGAGAATTCTAACACCACTTTCCTCTTTTCATTCTGCCGCCATCGGTAGGACGATGAACTGGAGACTGACGGCCGAGTTTCCGAACGTCGACATAAGCAAAATCAAGTATCGCTTCGAGGAGGATAAGAAGAAGCATACTTTTGAAAGTATCAGGAGTGGTTACCCTCGTTCTGTATTCGGCCTGCTACCTGGGCTAGCGCCTGCTGAGCTACCCGTTAATCATGTTCCTTCGAGGGCGTACACCTTTGCCAACCGTTTCCAGACGGTCAATGGAAGATATCCAGACGGCGAAGTCAGGCTGCCGGGCTGGGTCAGCTCTGTTGGATGCTACAAATGGTGGCAACGTCTAACCAACTGGGTGTTGTCCGAGTATGGTCGAGAGTTGAAAAAGATCGGTCTATACGATGCGATCAGGGCTACCTGTTACGGACTGAAGTTGAGCATCCCTCATTTTTTAGCAGTCTTCGAGTTGTACAACGCCCAGACCTGCACGGTATTCACGCCAGCCGGCGAACTGGGTTTTGCTCTGCACGAAATGCACAAGATTTCCGAGCTCCCCATGGGCAAGGACCCTTACGAGGAGTACGTCCCGTGTAACGAGGAGCTCAACATGTGGAAGGCGGAGAACCCTACTTTTTACAATACATATAGAGAACTGATGTGCCATTACCATATCTGCCATCAGGTTACCAACAGCAAGAGCACAACTATTGGGATCAAGAAATGGTCCGAACATCTGTTCCCGCAATGCTATTCTCGCTACGGTTCTAGACAAGCAGAAGACTCGACTACGGTCGTCCAACGGATAGTTAAAAGCAAAGATGGTGACCTGACATTGCAAGAAGATATTGGGGACTTCAAGCTGGGCACCTTATGCCACAATGGCCATCGACAAGCTTTATATACGCTATCAAGGGAGGCTGGGATAGCGGGATACCTATCTCTTTGGTTGCGGAGGTGTGTCGTCCCCATGGGCCCAAAATATCATATAGACAGGAACTTACTCTTTCCGGCAGTTCGTCTAGCAATGGGATACTCCATAGCCTTACTTCCGGCTATGGTTAGCTGTCTGCAACACGGCCTCCGCACGCTTGCCAACACCTTATACGGCAACCCGGCCCTCGACCGCGACCACTTCCCCAGAATTGAAATGTCATACACTTATCTGATGGGCTGGCTAATCATGCATAACCCGGCCCTGATGAACGCCAAGACGGGAGGGTCAGCTGATGAAGATGAACCCTTCCTTTGTCGGTACGAGGGCTCGAGCTGGTTTCACCAAAGTCTGCCTAGTGTTAGGAAGGCTCTGCAGAAGGCCACTTCATACAGCTTCTTCCGATACTTCCCGAGATCCAAACATCTACCACACGGACACGAACTAAAAGACGGCGGAGAACAACACTCCTCCTTGACAGTTGAAGCTTTCAATTGGTTATTGGCCATTCGCCCCTCGCACCTAGTTCTCCGTACCGATGACACGTGCTTTCTAGAGCCATATTTTCCGAGCCGTTTTGCACGTCAATTCGGCTACGATCAACTGTACGTGGGCAACCCATGTTCAACTCTGAAGAGCACTGGAAATGTAATTGACGGAGCCCGGGCTTGGAGATATTTCAACGCCGGGGGCACTCAAGCAAGATTTACTCTGCCCGTAGAGAACCCACCTCTCCTATTGACTACTGCTTTCACCAACTATTACTGCACATCGAATCAGTTTGAAGAAGGAATTCATCTCGACCGCAGCTTCTTGGATCGAAGAAAGCGGGACGCTGCTTCTGACAAGGGCAAGCAAGCTTTTGATAAAGCTTATTCAGATCAAGAAACTTGGAGCAGTGATGGAGAACATGACGCCATTAATGATGCCCAAGAAGAAGAAGCTTATCCGGCAGTGAGAATAATACTAAAACGACAAAGGGAAGCGTCCTCATCCTCATTGCCAAGTACTCCAGTAAGGAAACATAAGAAAGATGTCGCTCATAAATTTGCTAAAAGTAGGTCGGAAGGGATTTCTAGTGCTGCACCTCCACCTCATTCTACAGCACAAGTAGGGGAGATACAATCTGATGATGATGATGAGAGCGTAGCAGAGCCCGAAGTACATACATCTTCAGAAAGTACTATTCTTGTCAGAAGTTGTCATTGTTTACTTTTGGGGACTTATAACTTCTTCTTCTTCTTTTGCTTGCAGCTGAACAGCCTAAAGTTGAACCGGAACCTGCAGCCACTGAGGATGTTGTTGACTCAACACCTGCACCTCCAAACCCCTGGGAGAGTGCTGTTGCCAATGAAGCTGAAGACTCGGAGCTGGCACACTTGAACCCTTCAAATGCTGCTGCTGGTGGTGGTGGGGATGTGATTGGAGATATTGCTGACTCAACTGCTGATATCGCTGTCAATGTTTCAACTGCAGCTCCATCTACTGCTATTGCTGCTGCTTCTACTGCAGCAAGCTCTTCTGCTGCAACTGGACTCCAAGCTTCAACTCAACGATCCGTGTTTGTAGAAGTCCCTTCCTCCCCTCACACCGACAATCTTCTTGAAGAATTTACTGCTGGATTAGTCGGGGGTTTCTACAACACCCTTCAACTGGGTCTGAATCTTGTCCTCCAAAAGCACCTTCCCTTTGTGCCTGTCAAGAAGACTTTGGAGAATCCAATCGAGTCCCTCAAGGAGTGGGGAGCAGCGGAGAAGGCGCGTGCCTTGGAACAGCTCATCGAGGAAGTAGGGAGGCTTTCGGAGCAATGGAGCTCCTTGAACAAAGGCGGCCTTACTCCTCTGATAGCTGCAGAATATGAAAAGCTCTCCGATTCATTCAAGATGCTGATTGAGCAGTTTACCGAAAAGAAGAATCAGCACGACGAGAGAGTGGCTAAGCTGACTGCCGATCATGATACTGCTGCAGCCTCTCTAGCGATGTCCAATTCCCGAAAATCCACTTATGCTAGGGAGCTGGAAACCGTGAAAGGGAAGATCAAACAGCTACAGGATACGCAGACTCGTCTGGAGAAGGGCTACAATGCTGAAGAAGAGCGCGTGCAGATGTTCAATAATCGGCTTCTTGAAATTCAGCAAGCTTGTAATAGCGAAGAAGCCTGCTGGGCTACTATTACCGAAGCCTTCACTCCTCTGAGAGGGTATAACGAAGAAACCATGAAGCAGGAAGCGATCAACAAAGCCAAGGAGCGCCAAGAGAAAGAATTGGAATCACTAAAGCAAAAGCTCAAGGACTTGTCTCAGTGTCCTTGTTAATGTATCTTTCTCGTGTATAAATGACTTTTTTGTAAGGGCTTTTTGATGATGAACACAAAACTTCTATTTCTTGCATACTTTCATTCGATCAGAGGTGGGTACAGTGAATATGATAGTTCGAAAGTTTCAAGTTTGGACTTTTATTGTTCAAAGGTAATATGAACACGATAACAAAAAAGTCTTGCATATTAGTTAGTCTTTCTGGGACAGAGGACTTTGTGGACAAACTTGCTGGGGAAAGAAAGATTTTCTTTAGTGGATCCACTGTCTATGTTGTACAATGAACGCAAGAAAGTACAAGTTAAGATTCTGAAAAGTGTAGCGGTGGAGATCGAATCGGCGCGTGATTCCTCTACTTTTGTTGACGATCTGACGAACTTTCAAAAGCTTCTCGATGTGCACAAGTGCTTTTGGACAAAGGGTTCTCGAAAGGACAAGCTTAGGCTGCTGATTACGTGGTGTTTAAATGTTGCGCATGCTCTGTGTGTGTAGAAGCACAAAAATCGAGACTATTATCACAAAAAATCTCTAAAAACGGCTACTGCTGTAGTCCCACGGGAAGCACTGTCATTTGGAAAAATACTGTCGCAGGAAGCACTGTCATGACTCATGCTAGCACAAACTTCGTGCATAGTTGGTTAACCCACGTTTGCGCAGGGTTAAAGGAGAACTGTGATTCTGTGGCTGATGGAAACATGAGTCCCCTGCGTGCGAGAGACGAAGCATCAAATTATAACTTGGAGAAATTTCAAGTTCTTCTTCAAATTGCTGGCTGCTTGAACTTGTTTCATGTGCAAGCAGAGTTTTTGCTAGAACCTACTTCCTGCAGAGGTACGATTCCCACTGAGAACCTACTTCCTGCGGGGTTATGGCCCTGTTGAGGACCTACTTCCTGCGGAGTATGGTTCTTGATGAGTGTTAGTAGAAATTCTCAAACTCTGTATTTAGATTCTGAAATTAAAATATGAGTAAAATAAATAAAATGATACCGAGGCTTGAACTTGGTTCAATGTCCTTAAGACAATATTCGCCCCGCACTGGTGCTTACGGTTTAATGGCGATTAGTCTCCCAGGATACAACGGTTCTTTCCTTCGGTAGTAGCACTTCACACCGTAGGAACTCGTCAAAGCAACGTTGGTTGTCTCTCTTTCTCTCTTAGACTAACTAATGCAATATGGATGAATTGAATGAATGCTTGAATGCTCCAAACATATTTGTATTTATAGAAATAAAGAGACACGATGGAAAGGGGACACCTTTCCAATAAATAGATTCGTACACCTTTTCCAATGAAAAGATTCGTACACCTTTTCATAGATTCGTTGATAAAAAAATAATGATATTATTATTATAACAAATATACATTCATATTTTCCAACAATCCCCACATGAATAAATATTTGACTTTGTACAATGCAGACACAATACAGACTCCAGTAGACATAAGAGAGAGAGATCATTTGAAAAGTTATTGTATCAGGATAGGTAGCTTTTGGTCTTGAACCTTCTCTTGTAACTATTTATCGAGTTTACTAGCTATCCAGTGAACATGATGTCTTGAACTGTGCAGCTTTTTGTTGTAAACTTGAGTCAATAAATATCACACAACTTATTTTCGACCAATATTGCTTCCATTGTTGTGTTCATTTTGGCCCTGAACATATGCCTGGTTTCATAAGTGTTCTTAGAGAATTCAGCCTTATAATTCTCATAGAAGCGGCCCCACTTCCACACTCATATAGGTGACTTCCTATAAGAGTATCCTGCTATACTCCACTTGAATTTCAAGTCATAGGAATCATTAAAAGCAATGCTTACCCTAATTTTTCTTTGCAGGCGACACTACTATTTGTCATCCTAGAGAATGGGATGAGTATTTAAATACTCGTCAGTGTCATTTAAGAATTTCACATAATTAGGTTGTCCCTTTGAACCTAGATCTTGGGATCTCCAGTCAACTAGGTTGGGTTTTCCTTTATGGAACTTCTTTTATCATAGGCTTCAAGCCCATTCCCCTCGATGACTTATATACTTGCTCTCTTGTCAAACCTTTAGTTAGTGGATCCTCAAGATTTTCCTTTGATTTTACATAATCAATCGTGATTATGCCATTAGAGAGAAGTTGTCTAACGGTATTATAACGTCTTCGAATGTGTCTTGATTTACCGTTATAAATATGACTGTGTGCCCTACCGATAGCAGATTGACTATCACAATGTATACAGATTGCTGGTACGGGCTTTGGCCATATTGGAATGTCCTCCAAGAAATTTCGAAGCCACTCTGCGTCTTCACTTGTTTTATCCAAAGCTATGAATTCAGATTCCATAGTTGATCTGGCTATGCATGTTTGTTTTGAGGACTTCCACGATATTGCTGCACCTCCAAGTGTAAAGACATATACACTTGTGGATTTCGAGTCTTTAGTATCAGATATCCAATTTGCATCACTGTATCCTTCGAGTACAGCTGGATATTTAGTATAGTGCAATCCATAGTCTTTAGTGTATCTTAAATATCCGAGTACTCTAATAATAGCCTTCCAGTGATCTTTTCCTGGATTACTCGTGTATCTGCTCAGTTTGTTAATTGATTGAGCTATGTCCGGTCGCGTACAGTTCGTGACATACATAAGGCTCCCAATTATACGAGAATATTCTACTTGTGAGATACTTTCTCCAGTATTCTTCTTTAAATGTAGATTTAAATCTGCTGGAGTTTTTGCAATGTTATTATCATTTTGATTATGTTTTTCTATAATCTTCTCAATGTAATGAGATTAGAAATCTTAATTCCCAACATAACATCTGCAATTTCCAGATCTTTCATGTCAAAGTTTTTGATTAAGATCTTCTTTGTGTCCTGGATTATGTTATTATTACAACAATTGTCTTAAGGACATTGAACCAAGTTCAAGCCTCGGTATCATTTTATTTATTTTACTCATATTTTAATTTCAGAATCTAAATACAGAGTTTGAGAATTTCTACTAACAATGAGAACCTACTTCCAGCATGAGTGTAGTTTTTGTGGGAACATACTTTTTGTGTATATCCTTCATTTGCTGGATTCTTACTAAGTACACTTTTTTGTGCAGTATCATTCTCCAACGTCCTGCTACCTGAGGGGTACAGTGGCTGGATCCTCACAAGACATACGAACTAGGCGGTACTCCTGCCTAAAAGGAGTTGTCATCCCTCAGGCTCATCTCGATAGTTCCGAGGCTCGCAAGGACATTATAGAGCTGCAAGTGAAATTGGTTTTGCGTGAACGGATGGCCAGGACTCCTCTTAAGGGGCCAAGTGGCGAAATCATACGTAAACCCTTGTTTCTCTTCGGAGATGGAACCACAATCGATGAAGATGAATTCAGAGCTGTGAATATTCAAGATTGAGGGGGTAACATGCTATCTCCCTGAAATGGAATGCCAATTCCCTTTGTCTTCTTTCCACACCGCCAATATCGATAGGAGGATGAATTGGCATCTAACCTATGAATTCTCCAGCGTTGAAGTTGGCAAACTTCGGTTTCGTAGCACATCACATATTAGAATCAACGAACACGTCACCCCGGGACTGTATTTGGCTTAATGACCAGGTTGATCTCTCAAGATGTGCCTGCGAATGACATCCCGTTGAGGGCCTATGTATTTGCGAAGCGCTTCTAGAGCAAGAAGGAAAGTTATCCTCTATCCTCTTGGGTAGTTCAGAGCGCCGAGATAGATCTACTTAGCTTTCGTCAGCCAATGGTGGGGACAGTTGACTCATTGGATCCTCTTTTTGAGTTGAAGAGGATTGGCTTGTACCAGCCTGTTCGGGCTATACGCTATGGGGTGGAGATGAGCATCAACCACTTCCTTGCAGTCTTGGAGCTCTACAAAACCTGGATAATTGGCACCACCTTTACCCCGATAGGAGAACTGGATTTTGCTTTACATGAGATGCACGAGATCTCAAAGCTCTCAATAGACGACAATCCCAACGAAGAGTATGTACCGTGCATGGAGGAGCTGAATGCATAGAAGAGTTCAATTCCCGTTTTATACGAGGTATACCTGGAGTTGATGTGCCACTACCATATTCGCCTGCAAATGCATGGCAAAAAGGGAACGACCATGAACATCAAGAAATGGTCCGAGTATCTATTTGTACCTTGGGAGCAATCGACACGCTATGATGGGAGGAGAACAACTGATCCCTTTGTTATTCTGAGGAAGACAAAAAAGGGTCACGAGGATGATTTCATTTTATCCTTTATCAAGGAGCGCTCTCTCCTTGTGGCTGCGGAGGTGTATCGATCCTGGAGGTTCTCCTGACAAAATTCACAAGAACGTCCTTTTTGTCACGGTGCGTCTAGCGATGGAAGATTTGATAGTCCTTCTTCCAGCGATGGTTTGCAGTATCCGGTACGGTCTTCGAGTACTATCCAACGTTTAGTGTAACAAGCCAGATGCAGAATACTCCCCTCGTGTGGATATGGCGTACACAAATCTGATGGGATGGCTGATAATACGTGTCTCCACCCTGATGAATACGTGCACCACATGAGTCCCCTATGTCCATATACAAAAAATCTTCATAGGTTCATCGGAATCTACCCCGTGTTAGATGGATCATGCAGCAATATGACTCCTATAGCATCTGCCAATATTTTCACAAGTTTTTGGGTTGCAACATGGGGATGAGTTCCAATATTTGGGCGATAATTGTTCATCTTTGTCAGTTGAAGCTTTTTGTTGGTTGTTGGGCTTCCATCATTCTCACATGGTTCTCCATATAATTACATGCTCCGCACAGTGTATTGTGCTGGCATGCTGGCTTGAAGGGGCCGTTTGAACTTGAATTCATGCAGACGAATTGTTCAAAAATCTGCTCGATCGAGACGAATAACGTTCCTTCATGGTAGCTAATTTTGATCCTCCTCTTCCTTATCTTCACATAGGGTGAGTTTGGTAGGAGGAAAAAGTGGGAGGAAGAAAAATAGAGGAAAAAAAAGTGAAGGAAAAGATTCATTTTCTCTTATTTGGTATAGAAGAAAAATAGGAAGAAAGGAAAAATGGAGGGATTACTTTTCTTTCATAACCTAAGAAATCCAATCCCCCAAAAAATGGGAGGAAAAGTGAAAGGAAAAGTAGAGCCTTGTATTAATTAACAATTATACCCCCATATGAATGTATTATTTAAAAATTATTTATGAAGTCAAATGGTAAATAAGTGTTTTTTGTTGAGGGTAGAATTGATAAACTCTATATTTTTTTACTTTCTTTCCTTCCACATTTTCTTTCATACCAAACAAAAAAAATGCATCTCTTATCTTTTCCATCCTTGCTACCAAACACAAAGGAAGGAAATGATCTTTCCTTTCCATATTGAAGGAAAATGAATCATTATCTTTTTCCTTCCTTTCACTTTTCTATCCTTCCTACCAAACACAGCCTTAATGAAATTGATATTACATGTCTTGTTCTTTATGCCATGAGTTTGTTAATGCTAATAAAAATTTAAGATAAAAGAGAATAGTATTTTTGTTGTCAACTTGCTGTATAGAACATTGATCATTAACTTACTATTAGAGAGATGAATGTTTGTACTCTATCATTTCACATGAATTTTCATACTACGACATGAATTTTGTACTATTTTATTTATGCATCATGTGGAGTATAGCTTTGTTATTTTATTATCATGTGGAATATAACGATGTGGTTATGTTATTTTGTGGAGAATAGTGTTTGGTAAGTTGATGTCCTAGTAGATGCAATCTTCAAGATATAGCCACCTCATGTTAGGGAGAAGGAGGGGGCACTAACACTACTAACTGATGACATCCAGCTTGGGAACCTGAGGCCATAGTAGCCTATTATCAAGCGCCTGTAGCCTTGGTAGTGAGCAAAGCACCAGCTCAAAGACCAATTCAATTCTCCTCTTCATCTCCTCCTCTAAGATTGTATCGTGTATCGATATACTTGAATATTGAAACTTGTATCATGAATTGTATCGTATTTTGTAATGATATAGTAACTTTAGGAGTTTAGATCTATACTTCTAAATTAATATATGAACATTATTGAATAGAATTTTTCTCATATAACTTTTATTTTCTTTCATCTTTACATGTCCATCTAGTTCTGTGATTTATATTCTTAGTTATACATTACACGACCGAAGTAAAAAAGAGAGTCAATACTATCTATTAGCCTATATGTATCGTATTGGATCAACCGATACATAATGAAATTATAGTATATTGTTTCTTAGCGTTAGATATGTATATGTATCGTAAGATACTAACAGCATAGGTTCAAACAGTCGTCGTAACTCAATCATATATATATCCTTAAATCATATATATCGTTAGATATAACTACTATGAACTTGTTTCTTCTTCAAAATCTTCCATATAATCTCCCTAGGAACTCAATTGTATGCTCTAAATCAATAAAACCATATTTAAATCACAATTTTCTTCTAAATATTTTCAGTAATCTTCTTAATAAGTAAATGACTTTTATAATAGGTTTTGTGGGTATATTTGGTATTAGAATAAGTATATTGGAATATCCTGCTGGTATATTTGGTATGTCAGAATATACTACAGGATATTTCACAAAGATTTTAATGTAATGTTGGTATATTTGGTATTAGAATAAGTATATTGGAATATCATGTTGGTATATTTTGTATGACATAATATGCTACAGGATATTCCATGGAGGATTTGATGTAATGAGGAGGATTGTAAGGTTATATATAGCCAAGAAATTATCAATAAAAAATCATCACAAATATTTAACATGGTATCAGAGCCACAAAAATCATAGCCGCTGCCATCTTTTTCATACCCTAACCCTAGTCATCTCCGCCATCACCATCCACACCACCACAGCCACTGCCGCCACTGCACGGACGTACGTCGACCACCTCGCGCACGAGCCTACTGCTACTCCACGGGCACCTCTACCGCACGCGCACGACTATTGCCGCTGATGCTGCTCGCGAGGGCCGCTGCTCGAAGATACCCGCCCGACGACGCCCACTCACCTGTTAGTGGATCGACTATCTATGTCGTACATATAACAAGATTTGTTTTCGGACATAAAAGAAGTATTATTCTTCTCAAATAAAACTTGAATAACTTTTTTATTACCAAGAATTTTGATTACAATGAATGCAAGAAATTCTAAGTACAAGTTGAGAATATAAAAAGTGTAGCAGTGGAGATCGAATTGGCACGTGATTTATTTATTCTATTGATGATCTAACAAACTTTCAAAATCTTCTCGATGCGCATAAGCACCGTTAGACAAAGGGTTCTCGAAAGGACAAGCTTAGGCTGCTAATGACGAGGTGTTTAAATGTTGCACATGCTCCCTGTGTGTAGAAGCACAAAATTCGAGACTATTTATAACAAAAAGTCTCTAAAAACGGTTATTGCTGAAGTCCCAATAGAAGCACTGTCATTTGAAAAAAAAATACTGCTTGTAGGAAGAACTGTCATGCGAGCACAAACTTCGTGCATAGTTGGTTAACCTAGCAGGGTCGAAGGAGATGTTGCCATGTGGAATGTTCACGCGACCTACAAGAAGACGTTGTCGCATAACAGCAGTTACCCAAGGAGTGGGACATGCTTCTGTACAATCGAAGCATCGAATTCTAACTTGGAGAAATTTCAAATTCTTCTTCAAATTGTGGCCTGCTTGAACTTGTTTCATGCGCAAGTAGAGTTTTTGCTAGAACCTACTTCCTGCGGAGTATGCTTCCTCTGGAGAACCTACTTCCTGCGGAGGTATGACTCCCACTGAGAACCTACTTCCTGCGGGGTTATGACCATGTTGAGGACCTACTTCCTGCTGAGTATGGTTCTTGATGAGAACCTACTTCCAGCATGAGTGTAGTTTTTGTGGGAACATACTTTTTGTGTCATGTAGACTTGTATCCTTCATTTGCTGGATTACTATATACACTTTTTTGTGTAATATCATTCTTCAATGTCCTGCTACCTGAGGGTAAAGTGGCTGGGTCCTCACAAAACATACGAACTAGGCGGTACTTCCGCCCGAACGATGAAGATGGAACCACGATCGATGAAGGTGAATTCAGAGCTGGATCTGAGATATGAATATTCAAGATCGAGGGGGTAACATGCTATCTCCCCGAAATGGAATGCCAATTCCCTTTGTCTTCTTTTCACACCGCCACTATCGGTAGAGGATGAATTGGCATCTAACCTATAAATTCTCCAGTGTTGAAGTCAGCAACGAACTTCGGTTTCACTACGAAGAAGGACATCACATATTGGAATCAACGAAGACGTCACCCCAGGACTGTATTTGGCTTAATGACCAGGTTGATCTCTCAAGATGTGCCTGTGAATGACATCCCATTGAGGGCCTATGTATTTGCAAAGCGCTTCCAGAGCAAGAAGAAAAGTTATCCTCTATCCTCTTGGGTAGTTCAGAGCGGCGAAATAGATCGACTTAGCTTTCATCAGCCAATGGTGGGGACAGTTGACTCATTGTATCCTCTCTTTGATTTGAAGAGGATTGGCTTGTACCAGTCTGTTCGGGCCATACGCTATGGGGTGGAGAGGAGCACAACCAATTCCTTGCAGTTTTGGGGCTCTACAACACCAGGATTGACACCATCCTTACCCCAGTAGCAGAATTGGGTTTTGCTTTACATGAGATGCATGAGATCTCAAAATTCTCAATAGAAGACGATCCCTACTAAGAGTATGTAGCGTGCATGGAGGAATTGCATGCATAGAAGATTTCAAGTCCCATTTTATACGAGGTATACCAGGAGTTGATGTGCCACTACCATATTTTCCTACAAATGCTTGGGAAATAGGGCACGACCATGAACATCAAGAAATGGTCTGAGTATCTATTTATACCCGCTATGATGTGAGGGTAACAACTGATCCCTTTGTTATTCTGAGGAAGACAAAAAAGGGTCACGAGGATGATTTTATTTTATCCTTTATCAAGGACAGCTATCGTGGCAGGCTCTCTCTCCTTGTGGCCACGGAGGTGTATCAATCCTGAGGTCCTCCTGACATAATTCACAAAAACATCCTTTTTGTCGGGGTGCGTCTAGCGATGGAATGTTCGATAGCCCTTCTTCCAGCGATGGTTTGCAGTCTCTGGTACGGTCTTCAAATAATGTCCAACGTTTAGTGCAACAAGCCAGATGCAGAATACTTCCTTCGTGTGGATATGCCATTCACAAATATGATGGGATGACAAATCATGCATATCTCCACCCTGATGAATACAGGGATGAGTAATATATCGCATGAGTCCCCTTTGTGCATATACGAAAAAATCTTCATGGGTTCATCGGAATCTACCAAGTGTTAGATGGATCATACAGCAATATGCCTACTATAGCATCTACCGATATTTTCATGCGTTCCTGGGTTATGACATGGGGATGAGTTCCAAGATTTGGAAGATAATTGTTCATCTTTCTCAATTGAAGCTTTTTGTTGGTTGTTGGGCTTCCATCCTTCTCACTTGGTTAATGTCTTGCTCGGCACAGTGCATTGTGCTGACATGTTGGTTCGAAGGGGACGTTTGAACTTGAATTCATGCAGAGGAATTGTTCAAAAATTTGCTCGGTCGAGGCAAATAAACATTTCTTCATGGTAGCTAGTTTTGATCCTTCTCTCATTTACCTTCACACTTAATAAAATTAATATGCATGTCTTGTTCTTTATGCCATGAGTTTGTTAATGTCAATAAAAAGAACTAAGATAAAATCAAGTAATATGTTTGTTGCTAACTTGCTACATAGAACATGGATCATTAACTTACTATTAGAGAGATGAATGTTTGTACTGCTATCATTTCACATGAATTTTTGTACTACTATTATAGACATGAATTTTGTACTGTTATATTTATGTATCATGTGGAATATAGTTCTTTATTTCATTATCATGTGGAATATAGCGATGTGGTTATGTTATTTTGTGGAGAATAGTGCTTGGGAAGCTGATGCCATAGTAGATACAATCTTCAAGATATAGCCACCTCATGTTAGGAGAAGGAGGGGCCACTAACACTACTGTCAGATGACATCCAGCTTGGGAACCTGATGCCATAGTAGCCTTTTATCAAGCGCCTCTAGCCCTGGTAGTGAGCAAAGCACCAGCTCAAAGTCCTCTTCAATTTATCTCCTCCTCTACCTCCTCTAAGATTGTATCGTGTATCGATATTCTTGAATATTGAATCTTGTATCATGAATTGTATCGTGTTTCGGAATGATAGATTAACTTTACGAGTTTAGGTCTATACTTCCAAATCCATATATGGACATGATTGAATAGAATTTTCTCGTAGAACTTTTATTTTCTTTCAATCTTTACACGTCCGTCAAGTTCTATGATTTATATTCTTAATTATATATTACACGACTAAAGTAAAAAAAAAAGTCAATAGTACCTATCTTATATGTATCGTACTGGAGCAACCGATACATAATGAATGGTAGTATGTTGTTGATTATCGTAAGATATGTATATGTATCGTAACTATATATATACTTAAAAAAATGTATATGTATCGTAAGATGCTAACAACATAGGTTCAAGCACTTGTCGTAACTCAATCATATATATCCTTAATTAATAGTCATGATATAACTACTTTTCTTAATATTCGCTCAATTACTCTCCCATATGGCTCACAACTTTAATTCCTCGATTGTATATTACAACTTTATATATCGCTCTTGTTTTTATATATGGGTTGCCATAATATTACTTATTCATCATCTGACATCTTCTTAATCCATAGAATTTGGTTTAATAAATTAGTAATAACATTTATCATCCTCTCCCAAACATTTCCAAGTCTCAATAAGAACATCATCAGGTCCTACAATTTTCCATTTTTTATTTTCTTTAAAGCATCTTTATATTTGGAAATTCTAAGTATAACAATAGCAATATGACTTATCCTGAACCAATCATGTATCTAAACAAAGCTTTTTTATGTTGTTGTCATTAAATATCCTATGAAAATAACTCCTACACTCCTACTTAATATCATCTCTTACTAATAAATTTTTTGCTCCTTGCTCTTAATACACTTATATTCTTTCTTAGAGACTCTTTGATACACTTAATATTACCCAAGTTTTTGCTCCTTACCCTAAGACTAATAACACTATGAATATATTTTTCTCCATTCTAAGTTTTTAGGGCTAATTAGAGTTTAGACCCTTACCAGCTTAGAGTTTGAACCCTGACATGTCCAATTGGAAACTTTAGATCCTGAATTTTTATTATATGTTTTATTCTTTTTAATTTTACCCTCCCTAGTCTATATATGGATGTTTTATTGTCAAGCATAGGAGGGAGGGCATAATGGAAAAAAAGAAAACAAATAGTAAAAATATAGGGTCTAAAGTTTCTAATTGGACAAGTCAGGGCTTAAACACTAAGCTGGTATAATAAAATCTAGGGTCTAAACTCTAATTAGCCCTAATTTCTGACATCCTATACAAATAATTATTTTCTAACATCCGATATAAATAAGACTTAATTGCAACTTGATATCCTCAACTATTTTTTTTTTCAACTTCATACCCTAAACCTTTTTTTGTAACAACTTAATACCCTGACAAGTTTTTGGACAAAAATACCCCCTAACCTAAACTTAAAACTACATCCCTTCCCCCAACCCCAACCTCCAACCCCTCCCCTCTCTCCCCTGTCGCCCCCTCCGACCAACCGCCGTCGCGCCCCAGCGTGCCATCCTCCATGTCGTCGCACCCCCGCGATGCACCCCAGCATGCGCGCCCTCGCACCGCACCCCCGCTCGCACGACCCCGGCCAACCGACTGCTGGCAACAACTATTGACATCGATTGGAGGAGCGGGGGACGGCGACCGGGAGGGTGTAGCATGGTGGTGGGGGCATCTGGGGATGGGGGCTGTAGTGCCCCGTCCCGTTCAGCTCAATCGGAGGAATCAAAATGCCAACGATGTTTGGACTTATCCATGCAATAGCTTGCTCGAAGTCCTGCTCGATCGAGGCGACTCTTCGTTCAGGTGGGTTGCTTCAGTGAACTTGTCTCAGCTTGACCTTCGCACTAATAAAACGAAAGTTTTCAAATGCACAAGTAGACTTGATAATAAAAAAGACGAATCCATATAGCTAAGGAAATAATCCCAAGTTGGTCGCATTGAGTTAGAATATGGAAAAAGATCCCACGGTCAGCTTAGAAGTGTTGTACAATGGCTTTTAAAATGACACCCGGTCCTTCGTTTCGTGGCTTGGGAGAAGAAAAGTTGGGCTTCACCACAAAGCTATGAATTAGCCGAAGTCATAGGCGTCGCCCGCATAAATGCTTGATAAAGCATGCACGGTTCCAGCGTCTAAGGCTTGGTATAGCCTTTGCTCGTCCCACGGGTTAAGTTGCATCGAATAACTTGTAGCATAAGTCTAGGCACCAAAAGAACTTGATTGTTCAAAGTCGAACGCATGCACGACACGTTCCCACGATGCAAGGCTTGATGCAGCCTTTGCTCGTCAAGTTGTTGCGTGATTAATTTAGACAAAGTTATGTTAGGCTATCGAAGTCATAGCACGCACTGTCCTATGTTTTCTGCGACTGTCATAACCGCATAGTCCTACGATCTCAAGGCCCATCATATAAAGCATGTCTTGGACGATAGTATCGCACAGAACACAAGTCGGTTTAAGACACGATGTCACGGACTTAGCGTTTTAAGGTACGAGCCACGGTTGATTCAAGTTGAGTTTAGAAAAAGGGCTATCGAATAGTCGTTCCTGAGTTGAGTAAAATGATAAAGCAACATGGAAGAATACTCGCGATCATGGGTCGTTGAGGCGGTCTCAAAAACTAGAAGTCTTGAATTTGGTCCTAAAAATATGGTAACACTAGATGAAGAATGACTGTGTAAGACGTTAGTTCGAGTTAAGTCTTGTATGGTCATTAGACAACTTGTCGACAAGGTAAAAGTTTCCTTGAGTGGCATCCCTGGGCCACGGGACCATTTCGGCCTAGGAGGAAACACGGTGTAACTGTACTGGATGATAGCACGGGTTAGGCAGAAACTTTCAACGGGGCTCGCTACTTGCATTGAAAGGGCCCCGACTAGGAAAACTATAAGTCCAGGATAGCTTGTGGTGCTAGTGACCTTTCATATAGATGAGTCGACATATAGCGGCGATCTGCGTGCATGCCTTTGGATTGAGTCGAGTATTGTGTGCACGATATCAATGAGTCGAGTTGAATGCGTGCACGATTTGGAACATAATATTTGGGCCTAAGATTTGGCTAAAACGTAGACACGTGCTTTGGCACGAGATGCGACATTGAGTATTAAGTTGTTGACATAGAGTTACATAAGTTGGATTCGAGTCGTTTCGAGTTTAATTCAGGAAGTACCGAAGGACAAAGTTGGTTAAGTCACACTGAGTTGCGAGACACGGCCTCAATATGGACACACGAATGGAGCTTATGATACGAGCACGATGTTAGCACATTAGACTTGTAATACAGTCACATGAAAATTGGGTACTATCGTGTAGTTGCATCTCTGAGTATGGGCCGAAAGGCAAGCACGACTTGTGAAGTTGACGTTACAATTACGGGAATTGTCTAGAGGCAAGGATAATGGAGTTATTGGTGTGATAGCATAGGAATGGTCTAGAGACACAAAATAGGTCGAGAGTCTATGTCCTAAAATCGAACCTAAGGCAAGAATAGATAGGCAATCATAAAGGATTTAAGTAAATGAACGTGTTGGTTTGTAAGGGTGGGCGAGAAGCTCACTCCACCAGTACAGTTGAGTAGTGACATCCATACAGTATTTTTGTGCAGGCTCAGGTAGAAGCTCGTTGGTGCGGAGCTCGCTTGGATGTGTCGAGGTACGGAGTTCCTTGGTGTTTCGAGGTGCACGGTCGCATGGAGTCTGGATTTATACGGGACATAATGTATGGACATCGCCTATCTGAAGCATCCACTGGCTTATCAAATTGTATTGAGAGATGAGAGAGAGCAGTGTGACTTGTATTGTGAGAAGAGTGAGCTTGAGTGATTGTAATCTTGGTCTCGTGCTACCTTTGTAATCCTTGTTCAATATGAATAAAAAGCATCTTTTATATGACTTGTGTTTAGTTTCAATTTTTTGCTGGCATCTTTCAATGTTTCTGCTTCGGGACTTCTATGCGACGACCCCGTCGCTTAACATGTAATCGGCCGTTATGGAACCCACCTTGCGTGAGCGCAACCTAGGCTCACGCAGCATCACGCCTTAGTGAGGGCAATCGGTCCTACGGGAACGGGGCATGACATAATGGTATCAGAGCACGACTTTACGTCTTTCGACTTTCGATTGAATTTTTTAACTCTCGATTATGTTCCGCAAGCTCTGATATTGTCTCCACAATTCGATATCGTTGGTGCGCTTTCTCTCAAATGTCCCACGGGATATCCATGCAATAAGTCTATATATTTTGAAAAGTATCACGAAAGAAAATTGGTTGAACAAAAGTTAACTTTACGTAAGCACGGTTGGCTAAGTCGGGCTGAGCATATACACCAAGAATTGCGTCGACCTTAGAAAAGTCATGTGCGAAACTCGAATTATTTCAAATGAGATTAAAATTGACTTAATTTATAGAATGTGGTGTAACCACCACTTTTCAAAAACAAGAATAATTTTGAACTTTTGTAAAATTAGCCGTTGAATAATAGGATTTAAATCATGTTAATGATTTATGGTGAATTTTAATTAATTTAATACTATTTAATTTGGTGCATTGTGATTTTGGTGTTTTACTAGTGTAATCCTAGAACTACTTAGCCTAGAGACTAAACATGACCATGTAGACCTATCATATGTAATTAGATAAGATAATTACCACTTTTTAGGCTAAGGATATTTTGGTTATTTTGTGACTTTTGAATTAATTTGGATTTTTATCAATTGGTAATGTTCTAAGTGTTATATTAGGCCTTTACCTAGAATTGCCCTAATCTTGATATTAGTTATGAGCCTAAATATTAGATTAGAAGCTTCTAACTAAATTACAAGGTTAGTAATATCTAGATATTAGTCTAAGTTAGATATTTAGCTTGAAACCCTAGTTTGGATGGGCCTTTACCTAGAAAGCCTTGAATTACACCTAAAGAAAGCCCTTAAACCCAAATTGGACAATCCCTAACCCTAGGATTGAGGCATGGCCAGCCAAGAGGTGTCCCTCCTCCTATATAAACACATGTTAGACCCACTTGCCTCTTTTCATTACATCTTTAAATCCTAATTTGTGTTCTTCCCCAAATTCACCCCCTTTATCCAAATCAACTCCAAATTGAGCCTAATCAATTGCAATACACTCTCCTAGTGTAGAAGAGGTCATTAGTGACTAGCTAGCAAGGATTTGAAGCAAGTTGACCATTAGAAGTGGAGGGATTTGGCTCTCAAGTACAATTTTATTGAGATTCCAACTCTCAATAGGCAATGGCCTCTAAACCTATTAATTTTCTGATTTCTTTCCATAGATAAACTCATTTAGGGTCCCCCTAGCTGTAGGCCAAGTTTGGTAGGAAATCGAATCCATTTAGGGTACGTATCGGAGGAGTATCGGACTGCTATGTAAAGTGTTTGGTGAAATGTCACATAGAAATGAATGTTAATGATTTTCAAAACTAAATATATAATTTTGAAGCTAATTATATGTAGATTATATTTCTAAAAATCTGAGCTAGATTTGGGTACGTTTTCGTTTCTAAATTTGACACGGGGACACGGCACAGACTGTGGTGCCCTCCCCTGCTGCTGCGTGTCCAGTTCTTACTGGACACGATGCGGTTTAGGATGAGACTTTTGTGGACACGAGGGACATTCACTGACAGCCCACACACAAAATTTGAAGAAGTTTTATCGAGTGGTTTGAGAGGAATCTTGATCGCAATGGTCTACACACACACATGCACATGCGAACCCGAGCCTCTGATATGGGTTTGTATCTTGGACACGGTGACACGAGGATGCGATTCAGGCTATTGGACACGTGGACCTATGACTCACCTACCCTAAGACACAACCCCGTAGTGTCTAAGTGGACTCATAGTGTTCTACACTCCACGACACGTGTGCACGAGACTGTGTGCACACCGCCTCACAATGCTATTCATTCACTGACACTGGGTTGGACACACCATTTGGACACGTTATTGGACTCATGTTAGACACTATGAAGACACATGATATTGACATTATTTTGCCTGACACTCACCTTAACACACACTTGTGTTCATTCTTCTAATGACACTCGATCATATACTACACCTGTACACTCTTATACACCATTGCATATCCCCTTTACATTAACATCCTATCCTGCAATACATTCCTTGCATTCCCTTATTTTTAACCATTGCAATTACCTGTACAGCCTTTCACTTCCTTCATTTGACATTACATTTTACCCTTTCACTAGTTGTTGGTCCGTATCTTTTGATATGTCCAGTTACCACTATGACTCAGTTTAGTCCCTTGATGTTATAGTTCAGTTCCTTGGTGTTAAACCTTGGGTTAGTGCATTACAAGTGACCATTACACTGACAGCGTGCAATATCCAATTCGAGAGGAGTATAGACTTATGGCATGTGGGGGTCAATTGTTAGTGAGATTTGAGGAGAGACTATGATATCCATCTGTATCAGATGAGAGGGGAGTTTGAGGTCGAGCAAGTGAGGGGAGGGGGTCCTTGATACCTTGGTATAGTACAGTCCACTCTAACTTGGCTAAGTCCATTTTCCATTAACATTGCACTCATCTAAGTTCAGTCCCTTAGGATTTTGATTTAATCCTAATACTTTTGAATGTTCATCCATTGAGTTATTTCAGTTCTTTTTTTGACCTATTCTGCAACTTAAGTTCTATCATTAGATAATTTGATTGTATCAACCATTACCTTGAGATAACCCCTCATGAAATTGATGTGTATCATATAATTGAGTGAGGGGCTCATAACATACCAGTTCATTTTTCTGTATAATATCTAATGTGTTTAATCCTATAGTTTTTCTTTAACAGTTAAGGTGGAAAGAATGGGAAGTTATGGCCTAGGTTAGGAGTGAGATTGGTTCTAGTCATTAGAAATAAGGTTAGATAAGGATCGAGTTTAGGATTACATGGAATATTTGAATGTTCAGCAATGAGTGAGGTCCCTTGTTCTGTCTTGGAACCTAGGCTATGGTATGTCCAAATAATTTTATTGAGTGCAATGTGTGGTTAGTGAATGAGTGCCTATGTGTAGTGTTTATATATATGTAGTATATATGGGTGAATGTCCATTTGAGTGTGAGGATACACTCATGAATAGTACCAGAGTATTAGAGTTATGTATATACCAAAAGGATATAGGCAGTGGCACATGAGGTTTTTACTGTTGTGTGTATCAGCAGAAGGCTAAGGTTATACAGTATAGGAAGAGGGGGTCCCAGGTTTAGGGGATTCCAGTTGAGAGGATATGGAGTGAATATTAGTGAAGGGGATAGGGATTGGTTTTGAGAGTGTTTGTATAAACACACAGGTTAGATATGAGTGGGTGTGTTAGAGTGGCTTGTATAACTGTTAGTTGTATGGGAGATTAAGTGGTTTGGTTAGGAAGATCCTGCATTGGTAGTGCTTGTATAGTAGGCATTAGCAGCAGGGCATGGCCTGCACAACAGTGAAGACAGGGCCAATTAGCCACTGTCTAGATGGCAGTAGCAGGGCAATACCTTAGGGGCAGCCTCTCATGTATGTGTGTGTCCCATGTGAGAGATATATAGTGTTAGACAATAGGTATATAGATATGAGATGTTGTATGGGAAGGCTAGATAATGTTTAGAATAGGTAAGGCCAAAGGTTTGATAAGGTAAGATATAGCCCTAAAAACCTAGGTGTGACTTAGTTTGACTAGTTTGACCTAGCCTTAACTAGATCTTTACTTGGTTTGACTGAGGGTTGACCAAAGTTGACCAAGAGTTGACTTTGACCTAGATTGTCCTAGAATCATGTAGATTGTATTTTTATCTTCAATTATTACATATTGAACACATTATAACCTGTATTGCTCTAATTAGGATATTGTGACTCCGGTTCGGACATCTGTATTCATCAGTCATTCAGGATATCAGGCGAATACATTCTCTGATAGTTCTTTCATTTACTTGTCGATTACTGTATTTCAGTTCTAGTTAGTTCTATTTGATTCTCTATTACAAACACAAATTGGTATTCTGAATTCATGTATGCAACACACATACTTTACTCGTCTAGCCTCTATTACTCAAACCACCACTCGAATAACCTACTAGCATCATTATGTTCTAGCTGGACTTATACTTTACTTTCGTGTCGGATTATGGATTCACTTGTATTTGTTGGACGAAAAAATACTTGAGTAGACATGTAAATATTCCTAAATACTCGAACCACCTCCCTGTGAACTATATTCGAGCGCTAGCCATCCCTCACCTGATTAGTGTGCGAGGTGCCTGATTACCCCTAGCCGTTTGTATGTCTATCTCAGTATTTTAAAACACACTTGGAGTATTGTCTATAAATATTACTAGAACCATCAAGGATCATTGCTAGTACCACCTTACTCGAACTACCCTACTAGAATCATTGGTTGGAATCACACTCGACTCGTATTGTACTAGACTCACATTGGGATTACACTCGACTTACATTGTACTGTCAGGACTTATATCACATTACTCTAGCTCAGCTAGATTTTATTTACAGTCTTCATTTCCATGATCTCTTGATTCGTTATGTTACTTCTCTTGTACTTTATACTGTTGCTCTACATCATTACCTGTCTAAAACTTCCATGTTCATCAATATAACTGTCTATAACTGCTTTATAATCTTTGAATTTACTTAGGGATTTCTAGATGAGTTGTCATCGTTCTAATCCTGACTGGATACGTTGACAAAATATTACAGTTGTTTGCCCCGAGGACACCTGCCCTACATGCTATCGACCCGGAGATGGATTAGCTATCTTTGGCCCCGACTCTCAGGAGTGATCGGGAGACTAGTTTAGTAGACTTATTTTAGATTCCATGTTTAGAACTTGATTGTAATAAGTTGAGATACTGACTTTGTTTTGAGATTGTTTGAGATAATATTATTTTAGTAGTTTTATTTTGTTGTTGTTGTTTAGCCTGATTAGTTATAAACTTCTGTGTTATTTTATCGTGCTTAGACTGTGATTGAGCATCATTATATCTATACTTGTCCTCCGTTCGGAGTTGAGATTATGACAACTACATTATATATTTGTATGAGTTGTTGTTAGATAGTAACCTAGTATAGTGTTCTATTGCCGATTCTGCGGCGTAGGCTGGATGCTGTTACGCACTTGTACCCTTACACTGGGTGCGGGTTGTGACACGTTTTTAGTGGTGGCTCATGTAGGTAGAGAGTCGCATTAGTACAATAACGTGGTAGTATGGTGACTTAGTTGTACTGTTGCGAGCCTGCGATAGAAATTAAGGAATAGGCTTTAGCGGAGAAGTACTCAACCACAGTTAGAAAAAATTCGGATCTAATTCCTGCCATCTATACATCCTTGCTGATAATTGTCTTATTTGAAATAAACTGTCCTTCTTTGATGATATCGATTCTTGATAAGTATTGATTTCCTTATTTGATATGTCTTCAGGATGGTAGAGACACGATCGCGTCGCTCTGGTCCAGCAGACACTGGTGAGAGGTCTGCCACCTCTTGTCCGATCCAGACAGATGCTGGAGCCGTAGCACCTCTTATTTTTGCTCATGTAGGAGCATCGACAGCGTTTGGAGGTGCTCCTCCACCGTTTCAGAGGCCTAACCCGGTGATTCAGGATGTGCTTCCACCACCAACTTAGGGGACAGTTGACATAGCACAGTTCTTCGCCTTCTTTCGAGAGATGATGGAGGCTCAGCAGCGCCAGTCAACGGATGTGAGGGTGGGCATCGATACTGCCCATAAACTGGCCATGACAGCAGTAGAGAGGGTGACTGCCCAGCCGCAGGGAGGTCAGATACAACATCAGTACCAGCCGAGGACCTCGAATATTTATGACTTCCAGAAGATGCGGCCGAGAGACTTCAGGGGTTCGGAGGGTATCCTATATGCCGATGATTAGATCGAGCACATAGAGGAGATCTTTCGCCTTGCACTGATACCAGCTGGGATCCAGATAGAGGCAACGGGTAGCCAGATGCAGGACCTTGCCCGTAAATGGTACCAGACCGATCCCAGAGTTGGTAAGGAGGGGCAGACGTGGGAGGCTTTCAAGAAGCTTTTCAAGAAGCTTTTCAAGGAGAAGTTCTTCCCCGATACAGCACTTGGCGTACTAGAGACGTATTTAGAGAGTCTGTTTAAGGGAACTGGACTGTCGAGGAGTATGTTGGAGAGTTCTGCCGTCTGGGCATATTTGTAGAGGGACTGAGCGAGACGGCGAAGGCGAGGAGGATCCAAAAGGGTTTGATCAAGGAGGTCAAGTCGCTGACTAAGAGCGATCGTGACGCCACCTTCGAGCAGATCTTGGCATGAGCCATGGCAGGAGAGGATGAATTGGAGCTCAAGTTCAAGAGGGGCCGAGATGATTCAGGAGGGGCTAGTGGGAGTGGGAAGCGCCCCTTTGTGCAGAAGGTAGCACACCAACCACAGCAGATGCAGGCACCAGCCAGAGTTCAGCAGACACAGCATCAGCCTCGAGGACAGGACCACAGGGTGCAGAGTTGTGGCTATTGCATGAAGTCGGGGCATATTTGGGAGTCTTGTTGGAGGAGACTGAAGGTTTGTCTGTTTTGTGGATCCGCTGCTCACCAGGTCAGGGATTGCCCTATTGCACCCCCATATGATGGAGCACCGGGTCAGAGAGAGGGAGTTAGGCCACCTGTGGCGTAGCAACATGCCCAACACCAGAGGGGCAGAACTTTTGTGCTGACGGTCGAGGAGACCGACGCTGCGGGTGACGGGTTAGCAGGTCTGTCTTTTATGTTCTTCTTTTCCACCTTGATGTGTGATTTCATTAGTACCTATCAGGATATTATTGTAATATGCTAGATAGTGTAGTTACCCTATTCGAGACTGTGAAATCACGACAAGTAGGACCATGATTGCATGTTATTTCTTGACCTTGATTAATTAGGGTTTTGACCTAGAATGAGTACGATCACCTTAAATTTTGAGGACGAAATTAATTTGAGGAGGGTGTAGGCCTTTAAAAAATGAAAGTCACGCTGAGTGGATCAGGACAGAGTCAAAAGTCACGCTCAGTTGATCCAGACAATATAAACAAATCACGCTGGGGAGACAGCTCATCATTTGTCAGAGAGTAATTATGACTGACGCACAACAGTCGAAGAATGTCTCTTCGTATGCCACATATGTACAGAACTCGAGAGATCACAGCCGACTATTGCGTGACTTTAACCTTCGTCAAGTTGGCGTACCAAAAGAGCTTCTTGTCATTTAATGCGACTGACAAAAGCAATCACTGTCAGAGATTTTGTGTCAGTCGAGGCACGTCGAATCAAGACAGCTGGCAGTCCTGCCTCAATTGAGCGTGGATTATGTTCCTTCCCAAAGTCCGCGTATATTTTGAGCTTTCTATCTCAAGTTTGCGTGGATTCTGAAGTTTCTTCCCTCAAATCTGCGTGGATTCTGAAGTTTTCTTCACCAAATCTGCGTGGATTCTGAAGCTTCCTGCCCCAAGTTTTGCGTGGATTTTGAAGCTTTCTGTCCCAAGTCTGCGTGAATTTCGTCTTCAACAAGTCTGCGTGGATTTCATCAAATTGGAGTACGTGGCAGCCATGCCACTAATCTCTCGCCTGCGTGTCCTGTAACTTGCACACTACTCATGCATGATCGCCATGTGTCCAACAGTTACAGGCCACGTCCAGTAACTGCTCACAACCTTGCGTATGTTAAATCCTGCGTGATTTTCAACTAAGCACAAGCTGTGAAGACAGTTATCTTTTCAGTTATTATTTTTGACTCTATAAATAGAGTTCTTTTTTTTCATTCATTGTACAGATACATTGATATCTACTGTTAAAATTTTAAGAGCTTTTCTTCTTCGCATAGTCCAAGGGATAAAGCGATCGTCTTCTAGATCGGATTCCTACAGTTGTAATTTTCCCAGAAATACAACAAATAAAGAAAATTTCTTTATGGAAAACAAATTGACGACTCTGCTGGGGAAAACCATCTCCTCTTCTGAGATGGTAACAACTCAATGCGACACTTCGTCAATCGGCTCGACGAAGAAGGTGATGACGATCAAATTCGATCAACTCGCCTATGAAGAAATACAGCGGGCTAAGGGTGGCAAGCCCACTCCAGCCTCCATCATCACTGCCAAGTCGAAGGGACACTCTGTCTATGTCCCTAAGAATCAGTTGGCAGTCAATGGTGAAGTCTCTGCCACAGTGTCTACTCCTAATACTGGCAAGAACTCCACTGCAAGCACGCATACTCCTGTGCGCTCGAATATGACAGTAACTAAAAGTCACGCTGACAGTACTGGCTTCTTAGCCGAATCTGTTCCAGCATGCAAATTCAACTCTAAAAGTCACACTGACAGTACTGGCTCCTTAGCCAAATCTGTTCCAGCGTGCAAATTCAACTCTAAAAGTCACGCTGATAGTACTGGCTCCTTAGCTAAATCTATTCCAGTGTGCAATCCCACATTCAACAGTCACGCTGACAGTACTGGTTCCTTAGCCAAATCTGTTCCAGCGTGTAATTCTAAAATCAAAAGTCACGCTAACAGCTCTGGTTCTTTAACCAAGTCTGTTTCAGCGTGTATTTTATCAGAGAAGAATAGCTCCTTAGTTATCTCTTCTTCTTCACCGAGTTCTACTAGAACTGGGGGTGGTCTTCCACACAAAGTCCCTTCGAAAAGGAATAACTCTTTAGTTGTTTCTTCTGCTCCTGTAGTTTTTTCTTCAGGAACAGCTTTGACTGATACTTTTGTTAGTCAAAGGAAAGGAGATGGTCTTTTGACTACTCTTCCTTCTGGACATTCTATGTCTCAAAACTTGAATGAGTCTAAGAAGAAACATTTCTTAATGTCTTCTTCTTTGACTTCTTCAAATTGGGCACATAATCTGTCCATTAAAGAGGGTCTGTTACCAACTCCTAATCAAAGGAGTGGTTCAACTCTTCCTTCTTTGCAAATATCCAGATCAATGGAAGAAAAACTCCATGTTTCCAAAATTAATGTGTTACCTTCCACTGATTTAAGAACAAAACTCAGCACTTCTGGTGTTAAGAAACCATACCAATTGGATATGAAGATAAAAGATCCAGATGCAGAGTATGCAAGAAATTATGTGGCTCACATTAATCACTCTTTGTATAATCAAGAGCCATCAAGACCCAAGAACAGGAAGTATACTCCTCAATCTTCACAAACAGATTTACGGGAATATCTTCAACAGAAGAGAAGGAGTAATTCTATATCAAAGGATCATGCTGAATGTGACTTCTATCCAAGAGTCATAATTCAGTGCAGATGTCAATCAACAGTTCAAGACCATGGTGATCATGAATGTGACTTTCAACCAAGAGTCACAATGCAATGCAGATGTCAAAATAAACGACAGTCTGTCTTCAATAGGATTCAGTATGAACCTATGCCTGATGAAGATGAGTCTTTGTTTGCCTCTGTCAACATGACTTCTCGGGACACCGGGGGTAGAGTTGATAGTCCAGATGGAGTATATAGAAACACCAGAGCAAGAGTCCTGGCTTCTAGTCAAAGAAATTTGATCCCTGAAATTGATTCTGAATTTCTTGGAGAATCTAACTTCCCACCTCTTCCTACTGGGGGTAATTCTCCTATAATTGACTTTGATGTACGAAGCAATGATTCAGAGCATACAACATCTACTAGTTCATCAATAATCCCTCATACAGTCACGACTTACATGGTTGATGGGAATACTGATGAACCTTCTTCTTCCTTGACTCCTCAAGATCAAAGAATTGCTTCTTTGGAACAGCAAATGAAGTCTATGACTGACACAATGAAGTCGATGTATGAACTCATGACAGCTCAGTTGCAAAATCGACAGACTGTATCAGATGCCATACCAGTTGATACTGATATAAGTCCAGTACAAGTTCCTCCAGCAGTACAATCCAATACTCCTGGACCAGCTCAACCAAATCCTAGTCTCTCTGGAGCTGGGGGTAGTGCTTACAATGCTGTTCCTCCTCCCAACTATTCTCTATAAGCCATAACTCCACAATCTTCGGGAGTTGTCTCTGAAGAATTGAAGAATCTCAAAACTCAATTCGAGGCATTCAAACAGAAGGATGGTTTACAAAGGTTAGGCATCAAACAGCCTTATCCGATAGAATGGAAGCAAGTATCATATCCTCCTAAATACAAGCCTCCTACTATCTCATTCTATGATGGAACCACTTCTCCAAGTCAGTTTATTAATCACTTTGAAGTGATGACTGATCAACTGCAACCAAGTGATGCCCTCCTTACTCGGGTATTTATTGGATGTCTCAAGGGAACGGCTTATGAATGGTATAGGAGTCTTCCAGATGGAAGTATTACCTCATTTGCTAGTTTCAAACAGATGTTTCTTGAAAGGTTCTATGAAGGGCTTAATGACATGACTATGTCTGCTCTTATTAGAATCAAGCAGAAAAATAATGAATCTACAGAGGAATACATTGAACGGTTTCGAAGAGAAGCTCTGAAGATGCCTCTTGGAACTCCTGATGCTGTCACCATTGACACGTGCAAATCAAACTTGTTGCCAATCATCAGTATGTGGACAGGGTCCACTCAATTTCAAGATTGGCCTTCCTTCATAGTCAGTGCCAAAGCTGCAGAAATCAGTGCTAAAACCTTCAAAGGTTTAGGAGTGCAGATGACTCCTAAAGAAACAGGACAAGGTGCTAACAATAAAAATAATGCTCGCAAAGGAAAAGAAACTCTTGAAGTTAATCTTCAAAGCAAAGATGCATCAAATGTTCAAACTCCTGCCTCTACAACTCAACAATCAAGAACACCTCGCCCCAAAGAAGAATATTCTTTTGATGACGACGATGTCCTTGGTATCTTTGAATGTCTGCTGAAAGGTAATAAAATACAATTACCAGAGATCAAGAAACCTGATGAAGCTGGTAAGACAGATCATCCTAAATATTGTCCATATCACAGAATGCTGGGTCACACAATTCGTACATGTTATGTATTGAAAGGAAAGATCCAAGAAATGATTAAATCTAGAGCTATCTCTCTTACTCCAAAAGAGAAGATCGTCACCTCCAACGTCGTCTCTATGCAATTTGGAGATTTCCCTCCTCAACTCCTTGAAAGTGGGATTGTTCCTATTCCCAAGGCAACTCTTGACATAGTGAATCTTCCTCCTCCACAGTCTGAAGGATTAGTGCCAATCACTTTGGAAACAGGGGAAATCATGTGGATCCATCCTGATCTAGTGCCAGATTTTGAATCGCCTTCTCCTCAAAAGATTTCTTCTCAAAAATCCAAGAAGGCTGGAAAGATCAAGTCATGTCATATGACTTCTCTTGGGTCTACCTCTGACACAGAGCCAAAAGACAAAGAAGAAGCACTTGTTAGTGCTACTCGAACGGGAAAACCTTACCTAAAGGATTATTCTAAAAATCCTGAAGATCCTACTGATATCCCTTCAGATGCTAAAGATGCTCCTAATGTTCCTCCTGAAGAAGAATCATCCACTGAACCTGTTCCTCCCAAGCCTACGGCTCTGGAGAAAGGCAAACAACATGCTCGGTTTGATAAGCCAATCAAGAAGTCTTCTCCTCTTGGACTTCAGAAGCCTTACAACTTCGACATTTTGACTCAACTTGCTAATACTCCAGCTAGAATGTCCCTTTTTGAACTTCTACGTCTTTCTAAAGAAACTCGGGAGACGTTAAGTGAAGCACTTCTACAAGCTGACTCTTGTCTTGCACAATTGAAGAAGCCAGATGCAGAACCTGCCACTTGCTTACATTGCAACAGTGTACTGGAGATTATCCCAAATATTACCTTTACACAAGACGACATGCTACTGGAGGATAATCGACATGACCGACCTCTCTACTACACTGGTTATATTGATACGATGAAGATAGATCGTATCCTCATTGACCCAGGGTCTGCTATAAGCATAATGCCAAAGAGTTTGTTGGATGAACTAAAAATCCCTCTTCACAAGCTCTCCAAGACGGTTACTACTATCTTGGGATTCAATCAAAGCCGAAGTGAGCCTTTGGGAAAGATTCATCTGAAGCTTCAGATAGGCGATTTCAGATCTAAAGTCACTTTCTATGTGATCGAGATCGTGGGATCCTATAATCTTCTTCTGGGGAGGCCCTTTCTTCATGAAAATAATATGGTGCCCTCTATTCTTCATCAATGTTTTAAATACATTGATAGCAATGGAAGAGTACAAAAAGAAGTTGCTGATATAAATCCCTTCCATGGGGTTGAAGCTTATTTCAACGATTCCCGAATGTACAAAGAAGAGTATACAAGGATCATACAAGCTATGGAGAAAGAAGATGCACAAAGTGAGACTTTAATAATCCCTGTTAAAGGTCGAACTACTCAGCAACAATCTCCTAAACCCTCTGGAGAAGATTCTTTCATCATTCCAGTGAGTGGACGGATCTCTCCGTTACCTCAGTCATCTACTCAAAATACACTGATCATTCCTGTCAGTGGGCGTACTACAGTTCTTGTATCTTCACAAGATACTCTGCTAATTCCAGTTGGAGGGCGGACTACTCTTCCTACTCAAACTTCAAGGGAGCTCACCTCTTCTGAGCCATTTGTTATCGATCTTAAATCGAAACAAAGCTTCTTCTTCTTCTCCCCCTTTAGTCATTGACTTGGCTAAAATCTCTAAGGCTCAGCCTTCTTCCAATGTAAATATTGCTGCTTTTACATTTAGTGAAAAGTCTCCACCTTTGCAGTACGTTGATGTGTGTAATTATGTTCATAGTTATTTACATCTGTTAGATGACTTGAACACAATAACCATAGGAGTTGTACAGACTGTTCATACAGATGTATCTCTAGAACCTGTACAATCTTCATACTTTCTAGTTCCCAGTAGAAAGCCAGGAGACATTCCAATATTCTTCTACAAAGGGCCTCAAAATCCTTCTGATCTTGAAGATGATGACAAAAATGATGATACTGGAAGATTACAACTACGTCGTTATAGTCAGCAATCTAGAGACATCATCAAAAATATGGGCTATGACTTCAGGACTGGCCTCAATGATGAAAAAGAAAGAAAAATACCTGTCCGGATTCCTCCTTTGAAATATGGAAGGACGAAATGCGGATTGGGTTATACTGCTCCTACTCCTTTCATCAATATTATCCATGAAGATCCCGAGTCTGACGAAGATAAGAGATCTGATTCTTCTAGTACCACTTCTTGGGATTCCGATACGAGTATCGGTGACTTCTATTGCAACTTTCTGTCTTCAATACGGTTTCCATTGACCATTCTGAAGAAAGTGATGAAGACGAAGAAGAGTTTGAAATCTCACCTGAATCAAAACAGTGGGCCCAAAGATTAGATAATCAATGGGAGTTCCGTTTCGAGCAAAAAGAACCTCCGACTGAAGATAAACTTGTTCAAATAGATGTTGGTGAAGAGGGATCTCCCAAACCAATATTCATCAGTGAAAGTCTTTCAGAAACTGATAAGAAAGACATGATCAAACTCATTCGTGATTACATCGATGTCTTTGCTTGGAGTTATGAAGATATGCCAGGGCTTGATCCTCAAATTGCAACTCACAAGCTCAATATCTTGCCGAATGCTAAACCGGTCAAACAACAACAGCGACGATTTCGTCCAGACATCATGGATGCAATTGAAGCTGAAGTCAATAAACTCATTACCTCTGGGTTTATTAGAGAGGAACAACATCCCGATTGGGTGGCTAATATTGTTTCTGTTCTTAAAAAGACTGGCAAGATCAGAGTATGCATAGACTTTCGCGATCTCAATGCAGCATGTCCTAAAGACGAATTCCCTCTACCAATCACTGATGTCATGGTTGATAATACCTGTGGATTTGAACGAATGTCATTCATGGACGGGTATTCTGGGTACAATCAGATCAAAATGTTTCCAGAGGACGAGAAGCATACTTCTTTCAGAACGCCGATTGGTACATACTGTTATACAGTTATGCCATTCGGTCTCAAGAATGCAGGAGCAACTTATCAACGAGCTATGAGCACTATATTCCATGAACATTTGCGGAAAATAGTCGAATGCTATGTTGATGATATTGCAGTCAAAAGTCGACAAAAGGAGGATCATATCCAAGATTTGAAGATTATATTTGATCTAATGCGTAAGTATCAATTAAAGATAAACCCTACTAAGTCCTTCTTAGGCATCTCTAGTGGTAAATTTCTCGGCTTCGTCATTACCTCTAAAGGTATACACGTGGATCCCGAGAAGATCAAAGCCATCCAAGAGATGCGTCCTCCACGCACCTTAAAAGAGCTACGAGGATTTCAAAGAAGAATCGCTTATAGCAGGAGATTTATCTCTAATTTATCAGGACGCTGTAGACCATTCAACAAACTTATGAAGAAAGGTGTCTCTTTTATCTGGAATGATGAATGTCAGAAAGCATTCGATGATATAAAACAATATCTAATGAGCCCTCCAGTATTGGTACCTCCCGTCTCAGGAATACCGTTCCTCCTCTATACTCGAGCAATGAGTCATTCATTGGGTGCATTACTCGCTCAAAAGAATCAAAATGGCCATGAACAAGCCATTTATTATCTCAGCCGCACTATGACCGGAGCTGAACCTTGATATTCACCGGTTGAAAAAGAATGTCTAGCCTTGATATTTGCTGTCCAAAAGACACGTCATTATATCATTGGCCAGACTATTCATGTCATCTCCAGGATCAATCCTATACGGATTATGATGAAGAAACCCAGTGTTTTGAATTCTCGATTGGCTAACTGGGGAATCCTACTTGCTCAGTATGACATGCACTATATTCCTCAAAAATCAGTTAAAGGACAAGCTTTAGCTGATTTTCTGGCTGCTCACTCAATTCCAGAAAATTCAAAACTCTATGATGAAATCCCAGATGAAGTCCTAGATTCAAATCAAATTGCTGAAGAAGATCCTACTTGGTGTCTATTCTTTGATGGAGCATCAAGAATTGGTCCTAATGGCGATATTGTCGCTGGAGTTGGAATTGTTCTTGTATCGCCAGAAGGTCTTGCCATCCAAAGAGCTTATTCTCTCGATCAGCCGTGTTCAAACAATGTAGCTGAGTACAACGCATTACTTTTTGGTCTTCAACTCGCTAAACATCTGAATATTCAACATTTGGAGGCGTATGGAGACTCTAAACTTATTGTCAATCAGATCAGGGGTACTTATGAAGTTCGCCATCAAGATCTGGTTCCTTATCATAAAACAGCTATATCTATGGCTTCTTCGTTTGAAAAATTCTTCATTGAACATGTTAGGCGAGCATGTAACACAGAAGCTGATGTCCTTGCTAATCTTGCAGCGGTGCTGGCTATCCCAATCAGACGGCAACAAATGATTGTTGTTCGTAATCGAGAATTATTTCATCTTGAAAATAACCTGACTCTAGGACTTCTAGTTGACATTGAAGAATCAACATCTCATGACGTCAACACAACAAGAGGATTTGGATTCAGTCGTAAATTGATATCATCTTCATCCTATTCCAGCATGGAATTCATCTTCAGTAACTCGACTGAGAATCAGAATACGGATAAAGATTGGAGACTTCCTTTCTTAGATCTCGTATTATATGATATTCTTCCGGATGATCCGAGTGAGGCAGCATCTATCAGGCGACGATCACTCAGATTCTATTACAATCATACAACAAAGACCTTATATCGTCGAGCTTATAATGGTTTACTCCTTCGATGTGTTGCCGGTGACAAGGCTCAATAAATCATTCGTGAAGCACATGATGGAATTTGTGGAGCACATCAGCCAGGACCAAAACTTCAAGACCGTATTCGACGTATGGGTTATTATTGGCCCACCATGGTATCTGATGCTATCGAATACGCAAAGAAGTGTAAAGCTTGTCAAATCCATGCGGATTTTATTCATCAACCCTCGGAATTTCTACATCCGACGGCAGCATCATGGCCCTTCGAAGCTTGGGGCATGGACATTGTCGGCCCGATCAATCCACCGTCGTCTAAAGGTCATCGGTTCATTCTCGCAATAACTGATTACTTCTCCAAATGGGCCGAAGCCATTCCTTTATCTGAAGTTAAGACGTCTAATGTCATCAGCTTTATTAAGCACCATGTCATCTACAGATTTGGTGTTCCTCGACGCATTGTTCATGATAACGGACCACAGTTCGTCAGCCAGAAATTTACTTGATTCTGTGACGATCACCGGATCAATAATGTTGCTTCTACCGTATATAATCCAGCAGCTAACGGATTAGCAGAAGCTTTCAACAAGACTATCATCAAACTCCTAAAGAAGTTTGTCTCCACTAACAAATGTAATTGGAGTGACAAGCTCGGGAAATGTTTGTGGGCTTATTGCACTACAGTTCGTAATGCTACCAAATGTACACCTTTCTCTCTGGTATATGGTTGCGAAGCTGTTCTTCCATTAGAGATTCAAATTCCTTCTTTAAGGATAGTAATCGCTAATGAACTCACTGCTGAAAATAACGATCGTCTTCGACTTCAGGAATTAGAAGCTCTGGATGAAAAGCGATTATCTGCTCAACAAAATATTGAATTCTATCAAGCTAGAATTTCAAGAGCTTTTAATAAAAAAGTCAGAGTTCGATTATATCAAAAAGGAGAACTTGTTCTAACAGTCAGACGTCCTATGACTATGACTCATATGAGTAAGGGCAAATTTGACGCAAAGTGGGAAGGTCCCTATATTGTGAGCAAAGTTTTCTCAAATGGAGCTTATCAACTCTCAGAATTGGATGGTCGAAAAGTTTTGATGCCTATTAATGGCAAATTCCTTAAAAAGTACTATGTATAAATGTAAATACTTGTAATCATCAGACAAATTCATGTTTAAAAATAAAATTTTTATTTTATTTTCATGAATGATGATACATGATATTAAGGAAGATCACTATCATCCTTCTCTACTTTTGGACGTGGGCCACCATAGTCCTTCTCGAAGACGTGATCAGCAAAAGAGCCGAGAACCTCCTTGCTAGAACCCACGAGGAATTTGCAAGCGGCCATCCTCATGGCTTCCTCTTCTTCAGTCCTTCCTGGTTCGAGCAGAAAATCCAGAATGTCCCTTGGTGGCTTGGGTGCGGACGAACCTTCGCCTGCTTCCGTCTTCTTCGTTTTGACTGGACCAGTAGGGCGTTCTTCAGTGCCTTTCTGAACCTTTGAGGCTATCTTAGTCTTCTTAGATGCTTCTCCAGATGACATTTTTATGTTGAGGAGTAGAAGTATTCATTCTCGCCAGATTTCTGCTATATTTATAGGCAGAAGTTCCTCATTCATCCGACGTTTCATATATTCATTAATGCTTAACGGTTCACCCATTCATTTCTCACATTCATCCGACGTTTCACATGTTCATTAATACTTGACGGTTCATCCGTTCATTTATTACATTCACTCGACAGTTCATCTCTTCATCATTTCCTAACGGTTCATCCGTTCATAATCTTCTATCAATTTATTAAGTGGGGATTCGTTATTTATCATGTTTTCATAACCTCTGAATCAATTTCGAATCTACTTACTCATTTGTCATGTTTTGACCTCTGTATAGAAATCAATCTATTTTCTTTTGAGTTCCTATATATTATCATGTCCATAATACCTCTGATAATATCATATACTCTAAAACAGAAAAGATGATTTTATTATCTATCATGTCCACAATTCATCTACAAATACAAATCATTGAGCATAGAAGAATTGTCATTTCCATTCTCATTTCACCATAAAAAGTCTATTACATTTTCTTAGACTTTCTTACAAATCATAATGGAAATCTATTACAAATCTTGGATTTTCATTCTACACCACAACGATAACCTAATAGAGATCTATCTTCTTCTTTGGATCTTCTCCGTCGGACCTTCTCCGTCAGGTTCGTTGTTGGTAGCAATTCCTGACTGTCTGGGTCTCAGTCACGACCAGATCAGCAGGAATCAAACTCTGGTATTCTCTCTCAGATGAGAGGAGAACCACAGAGTATGGCAGCCCGAAGTCGTGGTGCTGCCAATACAACTGGTGGATTAGGAGCGACCTTTCAGAGGAGACAGGAATGTATCCAACCTTGGGATACAATTCCTAGTTCTCCCATAAAAGGAACTCTACTATCCGATTTCTCGGTAGTAGAGTTGACTCCACCATCCAACTCTCGTGTATAAAGGCTCTTCCTACCATCTAAGGAAGACCCTTCTATCCCACGAAGAGTTCTGAGTTGTCTGATTTACGCGTCAAAAGCGTATGAGCTCCCTGATGTAGATGTCAGCAGGATATTCTCCACAGCATCCACATCCCCAATGCCAGTTCTGAAGAAAATTTTCAGCCAAGTTTCTGCAGAAAGATCAACAGAAATCATTCAGTATGTATTTATCAAACAGAGACAGGCGTGTATTGTTCAAATCAGAAACAAGAAACAGAAAGCCTATCTTCAAACAGCAAAAATAAATACACGTATTACACTGACTTACCTTCAAGTCTGGTACTAAGGATCGGCAAACTCATGTTTGATACAGTACGCAGAAGTCGAACATTAAAAAACATTGCTTTCCTGTTTGAGAGTGAAATCTCCCAAAAATTTCATTCTCAGAGAAGAAAAAGAATGGGAGATGAGTATTTGCGAACTCTTCCATCTATTTAAAGAGCAAAGTACAAGTCCATTCTTGGAAAAGATCTGCATAAATAGCGCTCGTAAATTATGGAATGAGTGTCACGTGTGCTTTGGAAGACAGAGCAACATTGGAAACAATCAAAGACTGCTGATTAATATTTCTTATTAAGGCACGCAGATCAAACACAAAAGTTGTGCTTCATTTCTTCAAGACAGGCACTGATGGCCTTACAAAAGACAAAACAAAAAGTGCAACAAAAGCGTAAAAGTCACGCTCTATTTCCCAGAACGACTGAGCTTGGTGCCTAGTTCTTCTACGCTCCTAACTCCCAGACAGTGCAACAGAGCTTTAAACATTTTACGCTGCTCTATGAGGCTGCGCCCATCGGAAGAGGACGAGCCATCCAAGCCAAAATAGCTCAAGAAATTCTTGGCTAGTTGCAAGGGATCATCTTTGAGCTCGAAGACAAGGGGCTCTGGCTCTTCACCCCCAAAAGTGGGGTCACCATGAGAACAAAAGCCCAACTTGCGTGCTTCTTCCTCAGCTTTCTCCTTTGGTGTCATATTGACGTAAGATGAAGATTAAAAATAGAACTTCTTCCTGTTTATATAACTGAGTTTTGCCGACGGTTCATATTCCACCATAAATTGGATACAATCAGTCTCGGAGAACGAAGAGTCATTATGACATTTAATAAGTTTATTTGGATGTTTTCAAAGAACTTCGAAGTCTTTTCGATTTCCAAAAAATTTTGAAGTCATCTCAGCGTGACTAAATCCATTTTATCATCTCTATTTTCAAAGTATTTCGAAAATTTTGAAGTCTTTTCAATTTTTTGAAAACTTTGAAGGGGGTCTTGTAGGCCTTTAAAAAATGAAAGTCACGCTGAGTGGATCAGGACAGAGTCAAAAGTCACGCTCAGTTGATCCAGACAATATAAACAAATCACGCTGGGGAGACAGCTCATCATTTGTCAGAGAGTAATTATGACTGACAGCACAACAGTCGAAGAATGTCTCTTCGTATGCCACGTATGTACTGAACTTGAGAGATCACAGCCGACTATTGCGTGACTTTCAAAATCTTCTTCAGCAAGACTCAACCTTCGTCAAGTTGGCATACCAAAAGAGGTTCTTGTCATTTAATACGACTGACAAAAGCAATCGCTGTCAGAGATTTTATGTCAGTCGAGGCACGTCGAATCAAGACAGCTGGCAGTCCTGCCTCAATTGAGCGTGGATTATGTTCCTTCCCAAAGTTCGCGTATATTTTGAGCTTTCTATCTCAAGTTTGCGTGGATTCTGAAGTTTCTTCCCTCAAATCTGCGTGGATTCTGAAGTTTTTTTCACCAAATCTGCGTGGATTTTGAAGCTTCCTGCCCCAAGTTTTGCGTGGATTTTGAAACTTTCTGTCCCAAGTCTGCGTGGATTTCGTCTTCAACAAGTCTGCGTGGATTTCATCAAATTGGAGTACGTGGCAGCCATGCCACTGATCTCTCGCCTGCGTGTCCTGTAACTTGCACACGACTCATGCATGATCGCCATGTGTCCAACAGTTACAGGCCACGTCCAGTAACTGCTCACAACCTTGCGTATGTTAAATCCTGCGTGATTTTCAACTAAGCACAGGCTGTGAAGACAGTTATCTTTTCAGTTATTATTTTTGACTCTATAAATAGAGTTCTTTTTTTCATTCATTGTACAGATACATTGATATCTATTGTTAAAATTTTGAGAGCTTTTCTTCTTCGCATAGTCCAAGGGATAAAGCGATCGTCTTCTAGATCGGATTCCTACAGTTGTAATTTTTCCAGAAACACAACAAATAAAGAGAATTTCTTTATGGAAAATAGAGGGTAGACTTGTAACCACCACTTTTCAAAAACAAGAGTAATTTTGAACTTTTGTAAAATTAACCATTGAATAATAGGATTTAAATCATGTTAATGATTTGTGGTGAATTTTAATTAATTTAATACTATTTAATTTGGTGCATTGTGATTTTGGTGTTTTATTAGTGTAACCCTAGAACTACTTAGCCTAGAGACTAACCATGACCATGGAGACCTATCATATGTGATTAGATAAGCCAATTACCACTTTTTAGGCTAAGAATATTTTGGTTATTTTGTGACTTTTGAATTAATTTGGATTTTGATCAATTGGTAATGTGCTAAGTGTTATATTAGGCCTTTACCTAGAATTGCCCTAATCTAGATATTAGTCATATGCCTAGATATTAGATTAGAAGTTTCTAATTAAATGACAAGGTTAGTAATATCTAGATATTAGTTTAAGTTAGATATATAGCTTGAAACCCTAGTTTGGATGGGCCTTTACCTAGAAAGCCTTGAATTACACCCAAAGAAAGCCCTTAAACCCAACTTGGACAAAACCTAAGCCTAGGATTGAGGCATGGCTGGCCAAGAGGTATCCCCCTCCTATATAAACACATGTTAGACCCACTTGCCTCTTTTCATTACATCTTCAAATCCTAATTTGTGTTCTTCCCCAAATTCATCCCCTTTATCCAAATCAACTCCAAATTGAGCCTAATCAATTGCAATATACTCTCCTAGTGTAGAAGAGGTCACTAGTGACTAGCTATTAAGGATTTGAGGCAAGTTGACAATTAGAAGTGGAGGGATTTGGCTCTCAAGTGCAATTTTATTGAGATTCCAACTCTCAATAGGTAATGGCCTCTAAATCCATTAATTTTCTGATTTCTTTCCATAGATGCATTCATTTAGGGTCCTCCTAGCTGTAGGCCAAGTTTGGTAGAAAATTGAATCCATTTAGGGTGCGTATCGGAGGAGTATCAGGGTGCTATGTAAAGTATTTGGTGAAATGCCACATAGAAATTATTGTTAATGATTTTCAAAACTAAATACATGATTTTGAAGCTAATTATATGTAGATTAAATTTCTAAAACTCTGAGTTGGATTTGGCCTAGTTTTCGTGTCCAAATTTGACACGGGGATACGGCACAGACTGTAGTGCCCTCCCCTGCTGCTGCGTGTCCAATTCTCATTGGACACAACGTGGTTTGGGATGAGACTTTATGGACACGAGGGGACATTCACTGACAGTCCACACACAAAATTTGAAGAAGTTTTATCGAGTGGTTTGAGAGGAATCTTGATTGCAATGGTCTGCACACACACACACACGCACATGCGAACACGAGACTCTGGTACGGGTTCGTATCTTGGACACGGCGACACGAGCACACGAATCAGGCTATTGGACACGTGGACCTATGACTCACCTTGTAACACCCACTTTTCAAAAATGAGGATATTTTTAAAATTTTGTAATTATAATCATTTAATAATGATATTTAAATTATGTTATGATTTTTGGTGATTTTTTAGTCAATTTAAAACTATTTAAAATATTAAATTATGATTTTGATGGTTAACTAGTTAATCCCTAGTTTTGCTAAGCCTGGAGACTAACCTTGACCATGGGGACCTAACCATGTGATTAGGATGACTAATTGCAACTTTTTAGCCCAAGGATATTTTGATCAATTTGATAATTTTGTGAAATTGTAAATTATATTAATTAAATATGTGCTAGTTAATTATTTGAGACTTAACCTAGAAGTTTAGCCTAATCTAGATTAGTCGTAAGGATTAAATGATGATTACAACCTTCCTACTAAGTGTAACGCCCCAGTCCCAAAATACGTAGGACTAGGAACATAGACATGCCAGCCGTATAATAAATATACGTAAGCTGTAAAATGCAGTAGAACCATAACTAATCTCATCCACACAAAATAAATGAATAAAAGATATCATATAATGATAATAAATTGTCTTGATACAATATGTTGGGCAGAGACAAATTCACTACCAACAAGTAAAGAAAAAATACATGGAAATGAAATGAGTATGGCGAGCGAAGCGAAGACGATCCAAGTGCAATCATCCTCGAAGAAATAGCGATGATCACGGCTAGAGATAGAACACCGGCGAAAGACAAGAGCACACACTTGGAGAGATAACCAGGTCCTCAGAGGAACGTAACAAGACACATAATATCATGCCATATAAACTGAATAAATATTGCTCAAATAAATAAGTTAATTGAATTATAACATTGTCCAATACACACCTATTGAACTAGCTTACCATCCCCCCAACCAAATAAGGACAGGAGATGGTAAACTAATTAACGGTGACGTATCTTTCCATGCTATGAATCCAATATGGTATCCGGACCCCAACAAGGTTCAATACCTTCTCATCGGAGTAGTAAGCCACACCTACAACCAAACAAGGACAAGATGTGACGAACTAATCCGCGACAAGTTATTGTTCCAAGCCACGGTCAGATACAAGCACCCAAACCAAAAGTACTCGTACCTAACGGATAAAGGTGCCTAACCGTTCTAAGTGAAATATAGTTAAGAACAATCCTTCCTACGCCTGGGCCCTAGCTAAATAGGATCGGCGTAGTCCCCCCTTGGGGCACCAGAGGCCCAATCAATAAGAGCATAACGTTCCGCAGAACGCCAGTAGCTGTCAGAAATCATGGGTCATCAACCCCGTATCTCCAGCGGAGCTTCCGGGTCACAAGGAAAAGTGCATCGAAGCCCATACGCTAAGGAATTGTCCTCCCCGTCCAATGCCTACTATGTTGTATCCGCAACATAAAACCTCTATAACCGCTAAGTCAAACTAGCATGCAATCTAATTCCTATCGTACGACTTATACGCACCGGTGGCCAGCCAGTCATACATGTCTGTGTTCTACATGCGACACACAACTTTGTGGTACAACTTGTCAAGTCCAATGAATGCAACACACAAAGGTGGTCCTTTAAATCTAGGTTTAATATGTAAGAAAACTAATACATAACAAGAAATATAAATGAACAATAAGTTCTAACAGGTTATGCCATGTATCACAGTTTATTTGCATAAAGAAAATAATGAATAATGCATGAAATATGAGCTAAAATAAATAAACAGCAAATGGCAAGGTGTCTTGCCTGGTAGGACGCCTGGTGTAGTACAATGATCAATGTGGCACGAACTGCGACTTCGGTGCAACAACTATGCAAGGTGACCTCTTGAGTTGGTTGCAGTTGACGCGCAATGTGATCATGTCGGCACAGAAATAGTCACAGAGGTCAAAACTATGCAAGATGATCTTAAGTGATAGCACGGCCCGTGTCAGTAGGTCCGAAATGTCCAATTGGCTAAGGACGATATTAGGAAGTTCGAAATTTGCAAAGAAAAAAGAAATAGGCGATTGGCCATGGACAAGATTTGATATACAAATAGATTTGGTATAGATAATTATCCATAAATATTCTAAAAATTATATATATGAAGAACTCTACTTAGTCAAAATATTTAATAACCTTTTTAAAAAATAACTATATAATTAGAAACTATGATTTTACCAATCAAAATATTTTAAATAAATATTTTGAAACATAAAAAATTATTTTAGGGTTAAACCCTTAATTTTGGTCAAATTATTTTTTTAGGAAATATTATGATTATACTTTTTAGGTCAAAAATTATACCATAAGATATAATAATATAATTTACTAATAAATAATAATATTAATACTAGTGAAGCCAATATTAATAAATTTAATAATATTTATAATATATATTTTGATTGTTACTAAGAAAATAATAACTGATAAAATAATATACATGTAACAACATATATATTGGTCAAACTTAATGCTATCTTTTGTCAAAATAATTATATAAATATTTTTATGGAATGATAACTATAATAAAATAAGAAGGCAATTGTTAATAATATCAAATAACAATAACATATTATATCAGTATTAATAATATTCAAATAATAATAATAATAATAATAATAATAATAATAATAATAATAATAATAATAATAATAGATACTAAAAGAAGAAGAACACAAACTAAAAAAACAAACAACAATAAAAAACAATAAATAAAATACAACTGCAGCAGTCAACTGACTGCTGCTGCTCTCCAATAAGAAAAAGAGAAGGAGAGAGAGAGATGAAGGAGCTCGAGTAAGAAGTCGGAGTGGAGTCCGGCGGCGGAAGGAGCGGAGGGAATCGGCGGAGAGAGCTCGAAAAGGGGAGAAAGGAGAGGCGGAGAGGGAAGGAGAAGCGGTGGGGGTCTTCGGGGCTCTGGTCGCGGCGGAGGAAGAGAGCGCCAAGGGGCTGACGGTGCACGCTTGACTGGAGGCGCCATCGTCGGCTTGTCCATTAGGGGGCTGGCCGTGGTGGTCAGTCGACCGGAGTCGACATTGGGAAGCGGAAAGGGAGCAGAGAGGGTCGAGGTTTACCTAGCCGCGCGGCGCCGGTGGCGCGCGCTCACGCGACGGTGGAAGGCGGCGGCCACGGGCGGATCGGAGGGTTCGACTCGTCGACGGCTCCCCGGACGAGAAGTCTCACGCGGGGATCCAGCGGCCAAGCGCGGGACGGCGATGGACGGCGCTCGACAGGTGAGTCTGGGTTCAGGTTTTAAATTTTGGAGGTGTTGGGCTTGTCGGCGGTGGCGCTCGGCCAAGGTAGCCGGAGGGATGTCGGGATGGCGATGGTGGTGGTTTGGGCGTTGGGCTGTGGTGGTGTTGGGGAGAGGTGTTTGGGTCGGTGTCGGCAGTGGTGGTTTGTGGCTGTGGCTGTGGCCGCGGTGGTATGGCCGGAGTTGGTGCTGCCGTACCGACGGAGAGGGTTGGCCGAGGAGGGGCGGTGACTGCCGAGTCACTGGCCACGGTGGTGGCTGGTGTTGATGGTGGCTGGGCTGAATGGGGATGTCGGGACGACAGGGACGGCTGGTGGCAGTGATGGTGATGAGAGGAGGACGATGGTTTAGTCGGGTTGGCATGGCAGCGTGGTAATGGCGGGGTGCTGTGGGCCGTGTCAGTTGGCATGGACGGTCGGGGTCTGGTTCTGGAGGTGGTAGCGGTTTGATCGGGAGGAGGGAGTGTTGGGTGCTAGTTGTTGGTGTGTCGGAATCGACGGGTGGCGAGCGGGGGTACAGAATAAGGTTAGGTATTTGATTGTGTCGGGGTGTGTCCGACACGGAGAAGATGAAATTGTATATATAAAATATGGAATAAGAATTTGGATGGACATAGACACGATGCACGTAGATTTGTGGAGACAATTTTTATGGATGTGAGAAATTTATGGAGGAGTACATGCCTATTTATAGGATGTGGGAATTCCAGTTGGATAAGGATTAGGAATATTTAAACCCATAAATAGATAATTTGCTACTTAATTTAAAATCAATCAAATCCAAATCCAAATCAAAATCCAAATTTAAATCTAATTAAATTCCATCTTTTAGTTTAAAATCAAATAAGATAAATCAAATTTCAATTATAGATATTAATTTAATCTATTTAAATAAATAAAAAAATTAAATCAAGATTTAAATTGCCACAATAATTTCAAATTTTTTTTCCAAAAATACTAATAATAATAATTTTGAAAATTACATTATTATTTAAAAATAAACTTATAAATAATTATGAAATATATATGTATGCACTAATAATATTTACAAATATATACTTTTCTAGTATACCATTTTATAAGAATATTATTTATTATAACTGTCTAAATAAAAGGCTTTTCGTAAATAACTCATATATTTAGAAATTTTGATTGCTAAAAATAATTATTATATATAATATCTTGAAACTATAAAAATAGGAAAAAAATATTTTTCTAAAAATATGTACGCTCGCACATATTCGCACTCGCCGAACAATTACGAAAAATAAAATTTCGTGCGCGACGTACAATACGACTACGCGACGTACAATAAAAAATTTTAAATCAGTACCAAATATAAAAAAATAGTAAAAATTTAGGGGTTTTATCCTAAGTGCCAAGATTAGCAATATCTAGATATTTCTAAGTAGGATATTTTCTCCTTAGGATATTTGTAAAAAAGAAAGCCTTAGGACTAAATTGAACCAATGGGAGGACTTAAAATTGGGTGGAGAAGCCTTAGCCACACATCTAGCTATTGCCAAATCCTAACCCTATCCTATTCTAATAGCCATCAAGAGGCCACCTCCCTATTTAATCACCACTTCACAAATTCCTTGCCTCTTTTCATTCCTACAAAGAACCCTAATAGTGTTCTTCCCCAAACCTTCACCAATTCTCCATTTCTCCTCCAAATTAGTCCAAACCAATTGCATTGGACTCCCCTACTGTAGAGGATACTATTGGTGGCTAGCTAGCAAGGTTTAGGAAGCTCTTGTCCATTACAAGTTGGAGAGAAGCCCTCATTTCATAGGCCTTTCTTTGAGGTTTTACCCTCGATAGGTAAATACCTATAAAACCTATTTAAATTCTATTTTCTTTTCATTGATGCATGCATATAGGTATACCCTAGCTGTAGAGTGAGTTTGGTGCAAAATAGTATCATTTCGTGTCCGTATCAGACACATATCAGTCCCTATAAACCTGTGTTCGATGAAATGCCTCAACGAACCTTTTTTTTTATTGTTTTTCAAAACTAAATTCATGATTGTGTATCCCTATATGTGTGTTTTGAATCCCCCAGGGACTGAGCATAATTTCGTGTCCAAATCTGGACACGAACCTTTGTACGGGACTGCGGCACAGTGCCCTGATGACACGTACTGATTTCTCTCGTATTTAGACACGTGGACTCATGCCACTTGGCACAGAGGTAGGGGCAACCTCTGTCAGTACACCCCTCGAGTTTGACACGATCTTGTGTCGTATCGAGGGAGCACGAACACGCGTACTGGTTTTGCACTGCATGCGCACAGACTGGATTTGGGTTCTGATACGGACCTCGTGTCCATCCTAGACACGTCGTGGTCCTATGTCAGGCCCCTAGACATGAAGCCCTACCCTTGGCGAAGACGTGGACACGTGCACGAGGTGCCTGGTGTCGTGTGTCGTATCCACGAGTTCGTGTACTACGTGCACGAGACTGCACTCTACGATTTTTGTTCTATGTTCGTTTGTTGTTTGGAAACCTCGTGTCCAAATGTTTGGACACGAGATGACTCGTGTGACACGAGAGTATGTACACGACACATCACCTACCTTTAATTTGATGTTTATTTTCCAAATTAATTCCTAATTTAGGGTTCGAGCTTGAACTCTGATACTGTCTATAAACTGGGTTTTCAGAGTCCTAAATTTGGGTTTCAAATATAAATTAATGTAAATTAATATGTTTATATATATATATATATAAATATATATATATATATATATATATATATATATATATATATATATATATATATATATATAAATATGCACTCTACGATTTTTGTTCTGTGTTCGTTTGTTGTTTGGAAACCTCGTGTCCAAATGTTTGGACACGAGATGACTCGTGTGACACGAGAGTATGTACACGACACATCACCTACCTTTAATTTGATGTTTATTTTCCAAATTAATTCCTAATTTAGGGTTCGAGCTTGAACTCTGATACTGTGTATAAACTGGGTTTTCAGAGTCCTAAATTTGGGTTTCAAATGTAAATTAATGTAAATTAATATGTTTATATATATATATATATATATATATATATATATATATAAAAAAAAAAAAAAAAAAAAAAAAAAAAATATATATATATATATATATATATTTTTTTTTAAAATATATATATATATATATATATATATATATATATATATATATATATATATATATATATATATATATATATATATATATATATATATTTTAAAAAATATATATATATATATATATATATATATATATATATATATATATATATATATATATATATGTCATAGATGCATGTTTACACATTTGGGATTCATAGTGATGTTCGTATTGGGTGGAAGTCGGGTTTCGAACATGATTGCTACATGTTTACTAGTATTGGCTGATACTTATATTTTCACACTATTGGATGAGTTTTAGTAATGTTAATATGAAGTTTTAGTGTAGACTTTAAACTCTAATAATGTATGTTATACTGGGATTGATGTTTGAGTTTTAGTTTGTTTAGTTTAGGTTCACTGTCGAGTTCATTTGGTATAAAACCATGTTAAAACTGAAAACTGAACCATATGTAAAATGAAGTTAAATGTAATTTATAATTGTGATGTAATGTCAGAACCTGAGATTGATATGGTCTTCGAATTGGGTTTGGGATTTAAACTATCATTTTTTTGATACTCAAGGTACTGTGTTCGAATTTGAGATGATAGTGAAAACTGTGAAGTTTATTTATGAGCTTTTGGCATTTGATTTGAAGTTTTGGTTAATTCCTATTACCTGAAATTATCCCAGTTTGAGTTTGAATAAGGATTTGGGTTTTGAACATGATTTTGGTGTTTCGAAATAGGATAATGATGACTTGTTTCGTTACTCTCATTGATACTGAAAAACTGGTTGGAGATTTACAATTGAGTTTTTGAATTTGATTTGTGTTGTAAATGTATGTTAACCTGAGAAATGAAGTAGGGTTTATAACTAATATTTATGTGTTAAACTGATATGAAAACTGTGAAATTAAATACATGAGATGAACTTGGGATATTCCCAGTTTTGAAACTCTGAGATAGTATGTTAATGCAATCCCATTTCCCTTCACTGTTCCTTAGTTTCCCTTTTTTAATTGAGCGCAAACATGTTGATATATGCAATGAATGACATGATGAATGCAATGTGGGGATAATGAATGAATGTGTAGATGCATATATGTATGCATGAGTATATACAATATAGTGTTAAATGAATGCAATGTATATATAATTCATGTAGTAAAAATGAAAGCAAGTATCTATGTATTGCAAGTATACATGCATGTATCATGTAATATACATACATTATATGTAATGTATGCATGAATGTATCAACACAAAGTATGCATGAATGTATGACAGGTAATGTAGGTTTGGATACATGTTAAGTATGTATAAGGTAATGCAATACATGAATGCAAGAATGAATAAATGCAATGCAAGAATGCATCCTAATCTAATGCAAGCATGTAGGATTGAATGTGATGAATACAAGTAATGTATATATATATATATATATATATATATATATATATATATATATATATATATATATATATATATATATATATATATAGCTACATAGATTATTGAATGTAAAGTCTTTGATTGTATATATGATATTGATATATGGTTTTGGCATAGGCTTGGTATAGGCTTGGCTTGGTGTTGACCTTGTTAGACTAGAGTTGACTTGTTGACCTAGTTGACTAGACTGTTGACCATAGTTGACCAAGAGTTGACTTTAGTCTAGAATGACCTAGAAATGACTAACCTAGACTAGTTGACCATGGTTGACCAAACCCTAACTAGTTTGACCTAGTTTGACTGTATGGTTGACCAGAGTTGACCAAGAGTTGACTTTGGCCTAGATTGACCTAGAATCATATAGAATGCATTACAAACTTTATTTTACCATTACGTATACATCATGACTTGTGTTGCTCTAAATAGGAGTCAGATACCTCGATTCGGACTGTATATTCTCACAGACTTTCAGAACGTAGGCGAGTACATTCTCTGACCGTTTCATACTTGTTAGGATTTATATTCTGGCTCTAGATTACTTTACTTGATGCTGAAACGATATTATCACGGATTGGTACTATATGGATCTTTTCATGGGATGTTATCCACCCTTAGCGGGCGCATCGGATATTTTATGTCATGTGTTTCATGTACATTATGTATTCCTTGCTCTTGCGTTATTCTTGTACTCTCATGTTCGCTCATGTATTTTCATGTACGCTCATGTACTTTCATGTGCTCTCATGTACATTCATGTTTCCTTATGTGTTTCGTGTGTAACCAAAACATCATGTTCGTAACCTAATTTGACTGGATCCTTGTGTATTGATTGTCGGTAAGGGTGAGTATAAATGGTCATGTGATTTATCTATCATGTTTACTCTGTTACTTTTTATGTTTTATTATGTGCAATACAGCCTTCTTGGCTAGTATCCCTCATGTACACCCATGTTATATCATGTTCAACCCAAGACAATTACATGCCATCTCATACTCTAAATCACTAGTCACTTACAGTTCTTAATTATCATGTATATATTTTCAGTTATCAAATATCCCTCATGTTTTCATGTACATCTTTTTACAACGTTTCATATATCTTAATCTATTGCTTGCTTTATATTTCCTGCCATGATATGAACTGCGTAAGATGCATTGTGCTCGTTCCTATCCTGACTGGACCTGTTGAAAATATTACAGAGGATGAGGAGTTCTACCCTACCTACTACGGAGCAGGCTTAGATGACACTTGCAACTGGACCTCCAGGAGGTTCATGCAGCTGCTGAGGATCCTACCATTGCCTAGAGTAGACAGTTAGACTGTTATTTCTTTTCTTCATGTCATTTGTTGATTATGGTTTTAGAGTTGTATTATATTTGAGATGTTGAGACTTGTGGTTGTTAACTTGGATTTATTTCTCTTCTATTTGTACCTCAGTTTGAGGATTTCATTATCTATCATATCGTGCTATTTTCCATCTTTAGACTTGTGATTGAGTTGTACCTTCTGTGATTGGCCTCCGTTTGGAGAGTATATCATATTGTGGTTAGTTGAGATCATGACTTGGAACAGCGTTCTACCGCCGATACTGCGGCGTAGGCTAGACACACCCACTTCTCGTGCCCCTACACTGGGTGCGGGTCGTGACACACCTACCCTAGGACAGAACCCCGTAGTGTCTAGGTGGACACATCGTGTCCTATACCCCATGACACGTGTGCATGAGACTGTGCGCACACAACCTTTGATACCATGTTGTTCATTCACTGACACTAAGTTGGACACACCATTTGGACACGTTATTGGACTCATGTTAGACACTATAAAGACACATGATATTGACATTGTTCTACTTGAAACTCACCTTGACACACACTTGTGTTCATTCTTCTAATGACACTTGATCATATACTGCACCTGTACACTCTTATACACCATTGCATATCCCCTTTGCATTAACATCCTATCCTGCAATACATTCCTTGCATTCCCTTATTTTTAACCACTATAGTTACTTGTACAGCCTTCAACTTCCTTCATTTAACATTACATTTTACCCTTTCACTAGTTTTTGGTCCCCATCTTTTGATATGTCCAGTTACTACTATGATTCAGTTTAGTCCCTTGATGTTATGGTTTAGTTCCCTGGTATTAAACCTTGGGTTAGTGCATTACAAGTGACCATTACACTGACAGTGTGCAATATCCAATTCGAGAGGAGTATAGACTTGTGGCATGTGGGGGTCAATTGTTAGTGAGATTTGAGGAGAGACTATGATATCCATTTGTATCAGTTGAGAGGGGAGTTTGAGGTCGAACAAGTGAGGGGAGAGGGTCCTTGATACCTTGGTATAGTACAGTCCACTCTAACTTGGCTAAGTCCATTTCCCATTAACATTGCACTCATCTAAGTTCAGTCCCTTAGTATTTTGATTTAATCCGAATACTTTTGAATGTTCAATCATTGAGTTATTTCAGTTCTCTTTTTGTCCTGTTTCTGCAACTTAAGTTCTGTCATTAGCTAATTTGATTGTATCAACCATTATCTTGAGATAACCCTCATGAAATTTATGTGTATCATATAATTGAGCGAGGGGCTAATAAAATACCATTTCATTTTCCTGTATAGTATCTAATGTGTTTAATCCTATAGTTTTTCTTTAACTGTTAAGGTAGGAAGAATAGGAAGTTATGGCCTGGGTTAGGAGTGAGATTAGTTCCAGTCATTAGAAATAAGGATCGAGTTTGGGATTACATGGAATATTCGAATGTTCAGCAATGACTGAGATCCCTTGTTCTGTCTTGGAACCTAGGCTATGGTTTGTTCAAATAATTTTATTGAGTGCAATGTGTGGTTAGTGAATGAGTGCCTGTGTGTAGTGTTTATATATATATATATATATGAAATATATATGGGTGAATATCCATATGAGTGTGAGGATACACTCATGAATAGTACCAGAGTATTAGAGTATGTATATACCAAAAGGATATAGGCAGTGGCACATAAGGTTTTACTGTTGTGTGTATCAGCAGAAGGCTAAGGTTAGACAGTATAAAGAAGAGGGGGTCCCAGGTTTGGGGGATTCCAGTTGAGAGGATATGGAGTGAATATTAGTGAAGGGGATAGGGATTGGTTTTGAGAGTGTTTGTATAAACACACAGGTTAGATAGGTGTAAAACCCCTAAATTTTCTACTATTTTTTTATTAAATTTGATACTGATTTAAAATTTTTGTATTGTACGTCGTATAGTCGTATTGTACGTCGTACACGAAATTTTATTTTTCGTAATTGCTCGACGAGTGCGAATATGTGCGAGCGTACATATTTGTATAAAAACGTTTCCTATTTTTCGAAGTGATATATATAATAATTATTTTTGCCATTTTATCAAATTCCTAAGTTTGTTATTTTAAGCCTTCTCTTTCTAACATCTATTAATAATTTATTATATTTCATTGTATACTAGAAAAGAATAATTTTGTATAAATAATTATGCATACATATCTCATAATAAATTATTAGTTTATTTTTAATTAATAGTATAATTTTCGAAATTATTTTATATGGTATTTTTAGAAAACATATTTCGAAATTATTGTGGCGATTTAAACTTTGATTTGAAATTTTGGTTTTATTTAAATGGTTAATTATTTGGAATTCGATTTAAATTTAGATTTGACTTAATTAGGTTTAAAATTGGATTTGTATTTGGATTTGGATTTAAATGGATTTAAATTAAATTACGCATTATCGAATTGGGTTTTAAATCTTCCTAATTCTTATCTAATTGGGAATTCCCACATCCTATAAATAGGCAGGTACTCATCCATGTATTCTGCTGTCCACAAATTTTCACCACAAGTGTACGTGCATCGTGTCGGTGACCATATTTCCTTCCATTAAATTTCTATTACAATTACACTACCCCTTCATCGTGTCCGATACACCGGATCACGATTCCCAAAACTTCACGTCGTGTCCACTAACCCAAACCTGACCCAATTACAACAAACCCTAACCCTAACGGCGACCATGGCAGGCCATCTCCCCCATGCTCACCCCGAGCACACCCCTACCACCCCCGTTCGACCTCGCCATCCCCGTCCATCACCACCGTAGGCCCCGACCACCTTCATAGCAGCCCGACCATATCTCTGCGTCAGACTCCGATGCTACCAGCACCCCCTACAGCCAACTCCATCTCCTTCCTGCCCACTAAACCGCCACATCCGCGTCCGGCCAAACCCCAGCCCCAATCCAGCAACCCCATCACCACCTTCATCAGCCTCGCCACTGCCTCTACCGCCCTGCCGTCACCACCGTAGCCATCTCCGGCAACACACCATCACCAAACCACCAAGGACCACCACCACTCCGGTCCACCTCCGCCGAGCCGTCAAGCTACGACCAGCCACCTGCCACCCACCGGCGTAACCCCCATCCTCGGCTCCAAGGCCGACGACCACAAAACCCAGTCGACCAAGGAAAACCAAATAAAAAATAATAAAAATAAAACAAACACCCCGCCACCACTGTACCTCCGTCGTGACTCCCGTGCGCGTCCGACCCCTCCACCGCGGCTTCCCGCGGCCGCCTCGCCGGAAGTCTGCCGAGACCCTCCGCACGGCCTGGAGAAGAGCGCCCCGACCCCCTTTCCGACTTCCTCTGCTGGCGAGCTCGGTGCCACCACGAGCGCGCTCGCCGGAAACCTCTCCGCCGAGCGAGCCACCGCCTCCGCCTTAGCCTCCATGACCGCCTCACATTTTCTCCTCGTTCCGTGCCCTAACAGCCTCGATCCGCCACCCTCTTCCCGTACGAATCCCCGTCCGCACGCCGGCGAGCACCGCACCGTGTCTCCGCGACCGGAGCTGCTACGTCTCTCTGCCGTTCGAAACCCCCTCCTCCGCCTCGTCGACGAACTCCCATCCGCCGCGTCTGCCGCCTCCCGGCTCCCCTTCTTCCCGCCACCAGCCAAACCCGCCGTTCCCGTCGCCAAACCCGGAGCGCACCGCCGCACTCAGTCCCTAGCCGCCGGAGCCCGATCCTCTTTCGCCGCCTTAACCCTTCCTGCTCGTCTCCGCTCTCTCTCCCTGGGTCTCTCTCTCTTCCGACCCCTTTCCCTCTTCTCCTCCTTCTGATTCTTGAAAATTTTTCTAAGTCTTTTTCTCTCTCTCACTCTATGAGTCCCCTGTAGTTGGTCTCCTCGGGAACAGGAGAACCAAATGACACAAATCTGATTTTATTTTTTTATTTTTTTATTTTTTTTCTTTCTCTTTTCCTTCTTCTTTCGTGTGTTATTTTAGTGTGATTAAGTTATAATTATTATTATTATAATTATTATTATTATTCTTAACAATTATTATAATTATTATAATTATTATTATTATTCTTAACAATTATTATTATTAATATTATTATATTCAATATTCACTTTTTAATATTATTAATATTATTAATATTATTATTTTATTATTCTTATTCTTAATATCGCTGTTATGAATAGTATACACATATAGTTGTAAGTATTATTATTATCATGATATTTATTTGTAAGTATATATATATTCATCGTTATTATATTTAGTATTATTCTAAAATATTTTTCTAATGGAATATTTTTCATCAAAATATCGTATCTTGACAAATTTAGAATTTCTAGCCTAAAAATAATTTTGGACTAATAAAAATGTAGTTTCCAAATTGTTTTCATATATTTACGTAAAAATTTATTTTTAGTATTTCTTTTTCGTTTCTCAAGTATATTATTATAAATATTTTCTAAAAATAGTATTTTGATAAACTTAGAGTTTTTGTCGAAAACGGTTTTCTTGACTTTAAGTATTTTTGTATTTTTCCTATAAATATTTTGACTCATGAAAACTAGTTTTTAGGAATTATAAATATTTTCTAAAACTCATATATATAATATTTATCCATTATTTCTTTGATTTTTTCTGTCCGTAACCAGTCCTATTATTCCTATTCCTTCGCCAATTTCGAGACTACCTTATGTCCACCCTAGCCAATTTAACCGTCCTGGACCCGATGGAACTGTCCGTGCCACTATCCGAGGTCCCCTTGTACAGTTATTGTACCAAAGTCGCAGATCGTGCCACCTGGATCATTGCACTACACCGGACGTCCTACCAGGCAAGACACCTTGCCTTTACTGTTTAATTCCTTGATCAATATCATGCATGTTTTTACTTATTCTAGAAAATATAAATTGTACTTGCAAATTATTATATTTTAGTTGCATATGGCTTAGAGTTAAGGGACCACCTTTGTTTGTGTCGCATTCATTGGTCCGACACTTGTGCATCACGAGTCACGAGTCTCATATAGATCTCGGACGTACGTATCGACTGGCCATCGGTGCGCACATGCCGTGCGATAGGCAATAACTGCTAAATAGTTATGGTTGTCTAGAAGACTTAGCGACTTAGCAGTTATTAGGAATGTCGTGATGTGGATTCAGCACGAGTAGTGCATGGAGAGGGTGAAGACAATTATTAGGCGCAGGGGCTTTCACACCTTTACTTTTCTCTGGATGCCATTTGTGACTCAGTCGAGAGACTAGTGGCCGTATATTTATTTACTTTTCTCTAGATGCCACTAGTGCCTCGGTTGAAACACAAATGTGCCGTGCATTTACTTTCCTCTAGCTGCCGTTAGTGACTCACCCAAGAGCTAGTGGCCGTGCATTTATTTTTCTCCAGACGCCCCTTAGTTCTCGTTCGAGTGCTAATGGGCCGTGCATTTACTTTTCTCTAGACGCCACTAGTGCCTGGGTTGAAACGCTAACGTGCCGTGTTTCTAGCTTCGAGAGCCCTTATATGGAACGTTGTCTTCAAATTGCATTTTCACCTAGAATGGTTAATGACCTTTATTTGTGTAGTCACATATATTTTCTGTTGAGCTAACTTTATTCAGTTTATGGCATGATATTATGTGTCTTGCTACGTCCCTCTGAGGACCTGGTTGTCTTGCCAGGTGTGTGCTATTGTCTTTCGCAGGTGTTCTAGCTCTAGTCGTGTTCATCGTCATTTCTTCGAGGATGATTGCACTTGGATCGTCTTCGATTCGCCAAATTTATATCTTTTCTTATGTATTTTTCTTTTAGTTGTTGGTAGTGGATTTGTCTCCGCCCAACATATTGTATCAAGACAATTCATTATCTTTACATGATGTCTTTTATTCATTTATTTTGCGTGGATGAGATTAGTTATGGTTCTACTGCATTTTACAGCTTATGTATTTATACGAGGTTTCCATATATTGGAGTGTACTTCGTATAAATACAGCTGGCATGTCTACGTTCCTAGTCCTACGTATTTTGGGTCTGGGGCGTTACATGTTTTTGTGGTGGCCCATGCAGGTCAAGATAAATTATTTGGTTACTTTACCGTACCAAACAAGCCTGCGAATAGGATTAGAAGTCTAGGCTCTCATCCACATACTTGACCTCTTTCCTTGATTTTATCTACCGTTTGACTCATCAATTTCATCTTGCTTGCTTTCTTCTATCCCTATTCCTATCTTCCCTTCGTGCTTGCTAGAGATTGACCCTACTAGTTAGTTGTCCCAAAACACCATTAGTTTAATTCTTTAAGTTGGGTAGAATACCTTATGAAGTAGCAACCCCTTTGACCTAGTGACCTATATTAGCAAGCTTATTTAGATCCTAGAATCTAGAGGACCTAACCCATCTAGCCAACCAAGGACTTGGACAAGAAGACTATAGGACGACTGTATGACTTAGAATCATTCTACCTTCTTTAAATCTTAACCTCTTGTGCCTATGTATTTATCATTTGACTAATGATGCTAAAGTAGCCTAGTTTTTGCAAGCTTATTCCTTATCGAGCTTGTCCAAGATATATGTTAATTGGGCCGCTCCCACTAACATATTGTCTACTCAGAACCCGTACATGATGGTCTGATCAACCAAGTGCATTTTGGTTCGCTTTTGTCTATTACTCTACGTGGATGGGGACATAATTAAACTTGTCCTCTAGAGTCCCATCCACGACTGCCTTGACAATTCCCTTGAAATTATTCGATCGTCTTTGAATCACGTATTCGTATTAGATAACGCCTCCTTCGAATTCTGTCTTGCTTCGCCTTCAACCTATTTTAGAAAGACGAAGGCGTTATACTAGATCTTCCTCTAGCCTTCCTATCGATTATGACCATACCGTATTATTTTTCTATGATCTAGATCACGATTTCTTACGGCATGATTTTGTTATCGATTGTTCCTCATCGATACCCCCTTATTACTTCTCACCCCCTCCTAATTCTTAATTTCGAGGACGAAATTCTTTTAAGTTGGGTAGGATGTAAAACCCCTAAATTTTTTACTATTTTTTTTATTAAATTTGAAACTGATTTAAAATTTTTGTATTGTACGTCGTATAGTCGTATTGTACGTCGTACACGAAATTTTATTTTTCGTAATTGCTCGACGAGTGCAAATATGTGCGAGCGTACATATTTGTATAAAAACGTTTCCTATTTTTCGAATTGATATATATAATAATTATTTTTGCCATTTTATCAAATTCCTAAGTTTGTTATTTTAAGCCTTCTCTTTCTAACATCTATTAAAAATTTATTATATTTCATTGTATACTAGAAACGAATAATTTTGTATAAATAATTATGCATACATATCTCATAATAAATTATTAGTTTATTTTTAATTAATAGTATAATTTTTGAAATTATTTTATATGGTATTTTTAGAAAACATATTTAAAATTATTGTGGCGATTTAAACTTTGATTTGAAATTTTGGTTTTATTTAAATGCTTAAGTATTTAGAATTTGATTTAAATTTAGATTTGACTTAATTAGATTTAAAATTGGATTGTATTTGGATTTGGATTTAAATGGATTTAAATTAAATTACGCATTATCGAATTGGGTTTTAAATCTTTCCAATTCTTATCTAATTAGGGAATTTTCACATCCTACAAATAGGCAGGTACTCATCCATGTATTCTGTTGTCCACAAATTTTTACCACAAGTGTACGTGCATCGTGTCGGTGACCATATTTCCTTCTATTAAATTTCTATTACAATTACACTACCCCTTCATCGTGTCCGACACACCGGATCACGATTCCCAAAACTTCACGTCGTGTCCACTAACCCAAACCTGACCCAATTACAATAAACCCTAACCCTAACGGCGACCATGGCAGGCCATCTCCCCCATGCTCACCCCGAGCACACCCCTACCACCCCCGTTCGACCTCGCCATCCCCGTCCATCACCACCATAGGCCCTGACCACCTTCACAGCAGCCCGACCACATCTCTGCGTCAGACCTCGATGCTACCAGCACCCCCTACTGCCAACTCCATCTCCTCCCTGCCCACTAACCCGCCACATCCGCGTCCGGCCAAACCCCAGCCCCAATCCAGCAACCCCATCACCACCTTCATCAGCCTCATCACCGCCTCTACCGCCCTTGCCGTCACCACCGTAGCCATCTCCGGCAACACACCATCACCAAACCCCCAAGGACCACCACCACTCCGGTCCACCTCCGCCGAGCCGTCAGGCTACGACCAGCCACCTGCCACCCACCGGCGTAACCCCCATCCTCGGCTCCAAGGCCGCGACCCCAAAACCCAGTCGACCAAGGAAACCAAATAAAAAAATAATAAAAATAAAACAAACACCCCGCTACCACTGTACCTCCGTCGTGACTCCCGTGCGCGTCCGACCCCTCCACCGCGGCTTCCCGCGGCCGCCTCGCCGAAAGTCTGCCGAGACCCTCCGTACGGCCTGGAGAAGAGCGCCCCGACCCCCTTTCCGACTTCCTCTGCTGGCGAGCTCGGTGCCACCACGAGCGCGCTCGCCGGAAACCTCTCCGCCGAGCGAGCCACCGCCTCCGCCTTAGCCTCCATGACCGCCTCACCTTTCCTCCTCGTCCGTGCCCTAAAGCCTCGATCCGCCACCCTCTACCCGTACGGATCCCCCTCCGCACGCCGGCAAGGCACCGCACCGTGTCTCCACGACCGGAGCTGCCACGTCTCTCCGCCGTTCGAAACCCCCTCCTCCGCCTCGTCGACGAACTCCCATCCGTCGCGTCTGCCGCCTCCCGGCTCCCCTTCTTCCCGCCACCAGCCAAACCCGCCGTTCCCGTCGCCAAACCCGGAGTGCACCGCCGTACTCAGTCCCTGGCCGCCGGAGCCCGATCCTCTTCCGCCGCCTTAACCCTTCCCGCTCGTCTCCGCTCTCTCTCCCTGGGTCTCTCTCTCCCGACCCCTTTCCTCTTCTCTCTCCTTCTGATTCTTGAAATTTTTTCTAAGTCTTTTTCTCTCTCTCACTCTCTGAGTCCCCTGTAGTTGGTCTCCTCGGGAAGAGGAGAACCAAATGGCACAAATCTGATTTATTTTATTTTTTTTCTTTCTTCTTTTCCTTCTTCTTTCGTGTGTTATTTTAGTGTGATTAAGTTATAATAATTATTATTATAATTATTATTATAATATTATTCTTAACAATTATTATTATTATTATTATTATTATTATTATTGTTATTATTATTATTATTCTTAACAATTATTATTATTAATATTATTATATTCAATATTCACTTCTTAATATTATATATAATATTATTATTATTTATTATTCTTATTCTTAATATCGCTGTTATGAACAGTATACACATATAGTTGTAAGTATTATTATTATCATGATATTTATTTGTAAGTTTATATATATTCATCGTTATTATATTTATATTATTATAAAGTATTTTTCTAATGGAATATTTCTCATCAAAATATCGTATCTTGACAAATTTAGAATTTCTAGCCTAAAAATAATTTTGGACTAATAAAAATGTAGTTTTCAAATTGTTTTCATATATTTACGTAAAAATTTATTTTTAGTATTTCTTTTTCGTTTCTCATGTATATTATTATAAATATTTTCTAAAAATAGTATTTTGATAAACTTAGAGTTTTTGTCGAAAACGATTTTCTTGACTTTAAGTATTTTTGTATTTTCCTATAAATATTTTGACTCATAAAACTAGTTTTTTAGGAATTATAAATATTTTCTAAAACTCATATATATAATATTTATCCATTATTTCTTTGATTTTTCCTGTCCGTAACCAGTCCTATTATTCCTATTCCTTCGCCAATTTCGAGACTACCTTGTGTCCACCCTAACCAATTTAACCGTCCTGGACCCGATGGAACTGTCCGTGCCACTATCCGAGGTCCCCTTGTACATTTATTGCACCAAAGTCGCAGATCGTGCCACCTGGATCATTGCACTACACCGGACGTCCTACCAGGCAAGACACCTTGCCTTTACTGTTTAATTCCTTGATCAATATCATGCATGTTTTTACTTATTCTAGAAAATATAAATTGTACTTGCAAATTATTATATTTTAGTTGCATATGGCTTAGAGTTAAGGGACCACCTTTGTTTGTGTCGCATTCATTGGCCCGACACTTGTGCATCACGAGTCACGAGTCTCATATAGATCTCTGACGTACGTATCGACTGGCCATCGGTGCGCACATGCCGTCGTGCGATAGGCAATAACTGCTAAATAGTTATGGTTGTCTAGAAGACTTAGCGACTTAGCAGTTATTAGGAATGTCGTGATGTGGATTCAGCACGAGTAGTGCATGGGGAGGGTGAAGACAGTTATTAGGCGGGGCTTTCACACCTTTACTTTTCTCTGGATGCTATTTGTGACTCAGTCGAAAGACTAGTGGCCGTGCATTTATTTACTTTTCTCTAGATGTCACTAGTGCCTCGGTTGAAACACAAAGTGCGTGCATTTACTTTCCTCTAGCTGCGTTAGTGATCACCCAAGAGCTAGTGGCCGTGCTTTATTTTTCTCCAGACGCCCCTTAGTTCTCGTTTGAGTGCTAATGGGCCGTGCATTTACTTTTTTCTAGACGCCATAGTGCCTTGGTTGAAACGCTAACGTGCCGTTGTTCTAGCTTCGAGAGCCCTTGTGTGGAACGTTGTCTTCAAATTGCATTTTCACCTAGAATGGTTAAGGACCTTTTTTGTGTAGTCACATATATTTCTGTTGAGCTAACTTATTCAGTTATGGCATAATATTATGTGTCTTGTTACGTCCCTCTGAGGACCTGGTTGTCTGCCAGGTGTGTGCTATGTCTTTCGCAGGTGTTCTAGCTCTAGTCGTGTTCATCGTCATTTCTTCGAGGATTGATTGCACTTGGATCGTCTTCGATTCGCCAAATTTATATCTTTTCTTATGTATTTTCTTTTAGTTGTTGGTAGTGGATTTGTCTCCGCCCAACATATTGTATCAAGACAATCATTATCTTTATATGATTGTCTTTATTCATTATTTTGCGTGGGATGAGATTAGTTATGGTTCTACTGCATTTTTACAGCTTATGTATTTATACGAGGTTTCCATATATTGGAGTGTACTTCGTTAAATACAGCTGGTATTCTACGTTCCTAGTCCTACGATTTTGGGTCTGGGGCGTACATGTTTTTGGGTGGCCCATGCAGGTCAAGATAAATTGTTTGGTTACTTTACCGTACCAAGCAAGCCTGCGAAAAGATTAGAAGTCTAGGCTCTCATCCATACTTGACCTCTTTCCTTGATTTATCTACCGTTTGACTCATCAATTTTATCTTGCTTGCTTCTTATCCCTATTCCTATCTTCCCTTCGTGCTTGCTAGAGATTGACCCTACTAGTTAGTTGTCCTAAAACACCATTAGTTTAATTCTTTAAGTTGGGTAGAATACCTTATGAAGTAAAACCACCTTTGACCTAGTGACCTATATTAGCAAGCTTATTTAGATCCTAGAATCTAGAGGAACCTAAACCCATCTAGCCAACCAAGGACTTGGACAAGAAGACTATAGGACGACTGTAGACTTAGAATTAGAATCATTCTACCTTCTTTAAATCTTAACCTCTCGTGCCTATGTATTTATCATTTGACTAATGATGCTAAAGTAGCCTAGTTTTGCAAGCTTATTCCTTATCGAGCTTGTCCAAGGCATATGTTAATTGGGCGCTCCCACTAACATATTGTCTATTCAGAACCGGTGCATGATGGTCTGATCAACCAAGTGCATTTTGGTTCACTTTTGTCTATACTCTACGTGGATGGAGACATAATTAAACTTGTCCTCTAGAGTCCATCCACGACGCCTTGATAATTCCCTTGAAATATTCGATCGTCTTTGAATCACGTATTCGTATTAGATAATGCCTCCTTCGAATTCTGTCTTGCTTCGCCTTAACCTATTTTAGAAGGACGAAGGCGTTTAACTAGAATCTTCCTCTAGCCTTCCTATCGATTATGACCATACCGCATTATTTTTCTATGATCTAGATCACGATTTCTTACCATGCATGATTTGTTATCGATGTTCCTCATCGATACCCCCTTATTACTTCTCACCACCCCTCCTAATCTTAATTTCGAGGACGAAATTCTTTTAAGTTGGGTAGGATGTAAAAACCCCTAAATTTCTACTATTTTTTTTATTAAATTTGATACTGATTTAAAATTTTGTATTGTACGTCGTATAGTCGTATGTACGTCGTACACGAAATTTTATTTTTCGTAATTGCTCGACGAGTGCGAATATGTGCGAGCGTTTACTATTTGTATAAAAATGTTCCTATTTTCGAAGTGATATATAAATAATATTTTGCCATTTATCAAATTCCTAAGTTTGTTATTTTGAAGCCTTCTCTTTCTAACATCTATTAAAAATTATTATATTTCATTGTATACTAGAAACGAATATAATTGTATAAATAATTATGCATACATATCTCATAAGAAATTAGTAGTTTATTTTTAATTATAGTGTAATTTTTGAAATTATTTATATGGATTTTTAGAAAACATATTTCAAA